>JASAND010006733.1:0-10128 GCA_030248195.1 Trissonchulus latispiculum
TCAATTATCTAACAGCTGACCTTCCACAAATTAAACCCATCACCTCAAAGAAATTTAGACGCTACGCTTGCATGCAAAACGCTACGCTCGAAAACACAGCTATTCAGTTAGTTCAATGTGCCTCTGTTGCGAGCTTTTGAACACAAACATAGCGGATACAACATTTCTCTGACGTGATAGGTCCAGTTTGTGGGGGGGGTCGCCGTTAGTGAACAGAGCATAGTTTTTGCTCTGATAACAGAGACTAGGCTTTAGTGTTATACTCTTATCATTCCTACTCTTGATATTACGGTGCAGGCTTATCGATACGATAGGACACAACTGACTTATTCATTAGACAGAATATTTAATCATTACAAAACGATAAGTATTAAGTATGATTCATCAGTAGTCGAATTATTGATCATTGTTAACACTGTAGAACACATACATATTTCAAATGAGGAAGAAGTTTCAAAGATGTCATTACTTTCGGGAACATTATAAATTTCCATCAATTCATTGAAGAATGTGTGGATTGTCAGCCTCCTATTACTTGGCAGCATTGTTACTGAGTTTCATGATCAACCTCGCAGTAAAAACGCAAACAACTCACACAAGAAATCTCCCAGCCATTTAGGCTGACCATAGTGCTCTACAGCTACACATCCTGTGTTCAAGAACACAAGACATATAACAAGCCAATAGAAGAATTGGGTTTTCACGAATCTGCGAATCTTTATCCTAAAAATATTACATTCTCAGTAGATTGGCTTATGCAAGTGTGCAAGTATGGTACCAAGAATAAACTAAGATTCTTCTTTCACAAAAAAGGAACGGAACTGAAGGCAATTTTTTTAAAAATGTTGATAACTTTCGGCAGACTATTGTGGAAGGTCGGTAAGCTGTGAACTCGGCAAGGAAATTGTACTGATACCAGGGCCAGTTATATATATGCTGACTTAACCATAAATCTTTAAAGGATTAAAGTGAGCACGAATTGCAATAGCATTGCATAATTTTTTCAGAGTCGGTAGAAAATGGATGATACAAGTTGTTCAGAAATTTTTATCACAAATAATTAAAACGTCGCCGATTTGATGACAGTAATGAAATTAGCTTCTGTAATATTCAGGTATATGGAATAAACGATTTCTGGGGTAACATGAAGCAAAGTACTGCACAAGGAAGGTGTGGTATCTGCAATGCTTACTTCCTGTGGGAATTTCCCCTCCCGCAGCGAGGTAAACTAGTTAAAATTAACTCAATCCTTTTCGCGCACAGAAGCTAAAGCTCAAGAGTTAAACAGTTTACTTTAACTCGCCTGCAGGGTTAAACGAGTTAAAAATTTTAACTCTACTCTTTTAACTCCTGCACGAAAAGGCTCAGTGAGTAAGTCAGTCTGGCTTGACATGACTCTCGTCTGCCGTCATTCTACTATAAAGCACTTACCTGATGTGTTTAGTAGATCGGTGTAAGCGAGCACAGGGCGTTTGCCGACGTCGTCGACCAGCTAAAAAAAGTGCACTATGGTGTATATTCAGATAGTGATTAAATACTTATAAAAGTAATTAGATTTAAAATGATCATAAAATATATCACAAAGTATAACCACAACAAAGCGGAAATCTTATTTATTCAGAGATATCAATATCGCCTAAATAAATACACTACAAACGTGATTGAAAGTAACATTGGCAGTGAAGGCATTGCCTTCGGTTTCTTTATTCACTTTTTTCAACAGTATCTAAATTTTCCAGCCGACTATAGCATTTTTAGAATCGAACAGCTTCGAAATTGGCTGATTCAAAGATTAAGAAATAGTTTCTCACTATACTTTGTCAGCATTATGTGTTATGTGAGCTAGAAATTAATTTTCGGCCCATTGACATGGATATAACCTCAAGGAATGGGCCGGTCTCCCAATTTTAGATAGCGTAAACTGATCTGCGTGCACTAAAGTGAGGGCAACGGCCAGAGTCAAGCTCTCAGTTATCAGCTCATGGTTAGCCTGAAACAGGCACCGTTTTTAGACGAACACTTGTTTCATTTGTTTGATTTAGACTATACATATACCGCGAGTGAGGGTACAGAAACACGTACTAAAGACTTACTGACTGATTTGTGAGGGTAGCTCACTAAGAGTACCTTTTAGTGTGGGCAGAGGGCAGCAGATATGCGCAGAGAATGTAACTCGGGTTGCACAACAGCAGGAAGCATAACGTTTGCCCTAATCTTATCTATAATACGTTTAGCTATCTATAAAACGTGTGCTGCTAGTAACTACCTACTGACTGGAGAATTATTGTCGACAGTAAGTACAGTGCAAAGGAAAGACTAGGTTTGTGCAATTAGTAATGGATGAGCCTGCTTCTTTTAAAATTTTGACAAAGCACGAATTAGTGCTTTCAGAATTGATTATACATATAAACTGATCATAACCTAATTTAGTATATATCCAGTTTTATACCAAAGCAAGCAAAATTTCAACAACAGAAACAGGCCCAATAATTTATGATAGACAGGAGGAAAAGTAGGAAACACTCCATGCATCCCTATTTCATTAAACTGTAATTTACTTTTCCACTTGGTAAAACCTGTCATGCTCGAATTTCGCAATAATTATACGTCGAAGAGCAAGCATCTGAGCAGTTACAATCAGTCGACATTTCGGGCGTGCTTCTTGGCATTCTCATCTCATATCCAGGCACTCATTCAAGTCTTTTAAGGTGCTGGTATCGTTTTGTGTAAATTCGACCCTACAAGCTCCAATTCTTCATGAAAGTGGATGAAACTTTCCAAATACATTATTTTCGTGCTCTTTAACATTCTGGGACCAGTCCCGGATTTTTAGGTGCTGTAATGTGTGAGTGTGAATTGTGTGTATTTTAGTGAGTTTATTTTATTGTGAAATTTTAGTAAGAGTGGTGTTTTGGATGAGAAATATGTGTTGTGTAAATTTAGGTTGAAATTAGTCTAAAAGTGTTTGGTTTCTTATGTTGAAATGTGCCATGTTTTAGTCAGCCCACTTAGCGACTAGGTGGCGCTGCTGAGCTAGACTTGTGGAAGCGCATAGTCGGGTCTGCAAGAGGGTCTCAAATTCAGCCAATCAAAATTCACTAGGCATCTCTCTCAGCCTTCTCCTTTAAAACTAGTCAGTCTTAACTTTTGTTTCTTTCGCGTGCGGTCGGTCTCGTGTATTAGCTCTGCCTACCCCCCTTTTTTATGCGTTTTGCCTTTCTGCCAGGACTCTTCGTAAGTTATTGATTTTCTTCTTAGATTATTCCAGACTCCGAGGCGACCTCGCGGGTCGACCTAAATTGATTAGAGGGGTTTCTATTGAGCTTTATTCTTTCTTTTAATTTAGTTCTCTAATATGGTGGTTTATTTTAGAAAGAAGGTTTTAGTGGGTTATTCCAAATAATTTAGTTTAGCCGCGACGGCTTAGGGACATATCCTTGAGACAATAGTTTTTAAAAGGGCTTAAACGAATTTGTGGGGTTTGGCTTGTTTTTGTAAATTGCTTTTGTAAACGTATTCGAAAGTTTATTTCTGGTTTGTGTAAAATTAGTTACTTCCTGAGTATCTGTTAGTCTGGAATTCTCTGTTTTTGTATTCTTATTGATGCATGTCTAAATGTCAAAATTTGTTACACAGTGTAATTTTTCGGGAGTCTCTCCCCTCTGTCTATATTTCTAATAAATGTGGTCTCAGTAGCTGAGCCATTTAGGTATTTTAGTTAGGACTTTATTAGAATTGTATACTCGGTAGGTAGGACCTTGAGTTATTTTCCAAACATAGGTAGGATAATTATTTACTGAGCATGTATTTAATTTAATCAAAGTTTACAGTTAGTCCCATAGTTAGACAGACATTCGTCCCTTCAGTTAGTTCCTTTGGCAGTTTGTTAGGTTTATTTAGTTCTTGGCGAGATCTGCCCAGGTCGACTGGAACATAAGTCTCCTCCAGGTTCGTCGTTTCCATACGCGCACAGTTTCCACCCGTAAAGTTTGGTTGCCCATACCCTTCCAACTTTACATTAGGCTGCCAGTCTTCGACCTTTTCTTTGTCTTTGTCTTAGTTTTTGTCTATGTTTTAACTTCTGTATCTTTTGTCTTTTGTCTAGTAATTATTAATTGCTTTCCTTTATTATTTCTCCGATTTGATCTCCTTATACTTGTTTATTAATTTGTTCTTTTAAGTAGCTTGCTTTTAACTCGTGTTGTTATTGTAATTTAAGATTTGTTATAAGTATCTACTTTTTGATTCTTTGTCGGTGTATCATCTTTCTATTCTTCAATGTCGGTTCAACATTCACCTGCGAAAACGTCAAAGGCTTCGACCAAGCCGGCCGATACGGCCTCTTCAAGTGACGCGGCGGACAACCGACCCTTAAATGCAGACGGGTTCGGGCGGTTATTTCCTCCATCTACCCTGAGTAAAAATTCTTCTACTCAATCATCATCCAGCCAGGCCTCGGCGGGCCCTGCTTCTACAAGCGCTACGCTTGGTAGGCCATACTTGCGATCAGACTCGGCCAAAAATAAGGCCTCCAAAAGGGAGGAATTATTCGAAGAAGCCACGGATCAGGGTCACGACGACCAACTAGAGGACGAGGCCTCACAGAAGACCGATGAGTTTTTGTCACCTACTGATCAGGGTGAGGTTATCGAGGAAGAATGGGACGAACAGGCAAGTATTAGAGATCAACTGGAGTTTCTTCGGCTTAAACTGGCTCGGATTGATTCTACTCTCCGGAACAGAGAGCCCGATAGGGACCCACTTTCAGCACCGGTGCCAGGTATGTCTGATGTCTCGGATTTACGGGCTTTTGTTAATCAATTGGAATTGAATTTATTCCAGCAGCGACCACGGTTGGGGTCGGATAGTTCCATTATACGCAGACAACCAGGAGCGCGACCATTCCCTCAGTTTACCCGCTCTAAGCCTCGACGGCAAGAGGGGGGTGGACCCACGCGACAATCGGGGCTAGCAGGCCCTAGTGAACCAGCAGTGTCAGGCCCACGGTTCCGCTCAACTGCTCATATTGACCTTACAAGGTCAAAACGCCCGAAACGGGCTAGCAGTAGTCAACGACCGGATAGCGGTGATCCAGAACAAGAACCGGATAGGAAACCGAAAGTGCGTGGACCAATGGATGCGTGGGTGGTCCCGCTACGGGACCAACCCACTGTACCGGCCCGGCACCGGACCCAAACGCCAGATACGGCTGGCCTCTTCCGAGTAAGAGGCCTGACCGAACAGGAATATAGCGTGATTAGAGGCTTGCTTACAGCGTGGATAGCAGAAATCCCGCGAGAAACATGGGAGGCACTCGAACAGAATTTTCCTCGGGTTTGCATGGAACTGTTGCGTATGTGGCCCAACCCCAGCATGGATCCAGATGCAGGGGCTCCCCCATTCCAAATGGGGCAGTCTCAGCCAGCTCGGCAGCCGAGCCCGGAACTGGTCCGTAGCCGCAGAGGGAGCCCACAGCGGGCCCCACCAATTGTAGATCTGGATTCCTCTGATGACCAGGCGAGAGGTTCGCCGGTGGCGCAACCCCGCCGGCGGAGAGATGATATGCGGCGGTCTAGGACCCCATCACGGGGTTACCAGTCCCCATCCCCTGTGCGTAGAACGCCTAGTCCTAGGCGCTATTCGCGGGACCGGGATTACCCTGCCTCTCGACGAGAGCGGTCGCAACGACCACGTACTTCAGAGCAGCGAGAACCCTCCTCATACGAGAGTTTTAAACACCTGGGTGAATATCTGAAGGGTTTTAAGGGGGTTAAACCCTTTCAAGGATCACAGAGTAACATCAAGTTTACTAGTTGGTTGGCGAATTTCGAAACCACGGTAAAGGTTCACGACGTGCCAGCTGGTATGAAGTATAGAATTTTGTGGACCTTACTTGACGACAAGGTTAAAGAGTCTATGACCCCCTGTCCACCGGATACTTTCGAGGACCTAGTGACTAGGATCCGACAATTGTATGAACCCCTGCCCGTTACTACGGAACAATACGCAGAGCAATTTTATAGTCGGATCCAGGAACCGCGCGAAAAGCCACATGACTATATGGCAGCGCTGCGCTTGCTAGCGGTGCAAGCGTTTCCGTTTGAGCCTGGTTTTGATCGGGAAAAGAAGGTAGTGGCTCAGTTCAAGAGAGGTCTGAAGGCGGACCTACGTTCTAGAATGGCGGCCCCTCTGGCCGACATTCAATTCTGGCCCCATGTGCGGGAGAACGACTTGATCACTCGGGCTCTCCATATTGTGGAGTCAGTACAGGTGGAACTGGATAAGGAACAGGCCGTTATGGTCTTTAGTGCCCAGAGTCAGGGACCAAGAGGCTATAATGCCACTCAGGGGCGACCCCAACAGGACCAACAGCGGCCTCAAGGGCAAAGCCAGAACCAGAACCAGACTCGTAACCCGGTGTGATTGCGGGTTTTCTGTGTTTTGATTCGTATTTTTCGTAACCTGACGCAACGTCGGAAGATGCGTGACGCACCAGCCATGTCCCAATTTGTGTCCTTTACTGCCGCCACACTTTTTATCAAAATTATTTTTACCTATGTCTTTTAGTTGTCCCAACGGTTCCTGTCCATAGTAGTACCTGTTCTTTGGTTTTTATAAAAATTTCTTGGCTAAATGTCAGTTTTGTTTCCCACTCCAGAGCGCCAAAGTAGTTCCCGATTAATATGCCCCTATTCTGTGTAAGGCCTGCATGCGCGGTTGGGAGGATCTTCTCCAAAATTCTTATTTTAAGGGACTTTCTACTAATATTTTAACCAGTGTTTCGCGTTTTTAGTAACTCTAAGACTCCATTTTAACCCCCTCCTAATTTAATTTACTTTATTTTCATAAGTACCACGAGGGTACTTGGGGGACTCTCCGTACCCTTTTGGTCCTTTTTATACATGCTTAAGCATGTTTGGGGTTACTTTGTAACTCCCTTAATTTAATTTAATACTTATATTTTACTTAAAGATTCCATAAACTTACTCCTACTTACACGCGAAACACTGGGATTAAATTCATTTCATTACCTATTCCTCTAAATTATTTTATTAATTATCTTTCGTCTTTCTAATTTTGCAGGAGATCCGCAGGGAACTGAGTTAGCGATGCGAGGCTAGGCCCCCCCACCCACCCAGCCGGAGATGGCGCACTCTAAGTTTCGCGGGAGGCTACCTCCGTACCCTAGTTTGAAGAGACCCAGACGAAGCTGACATTTCGGTTCTTATTTTTGTCTATTTGGTTTTCTGGTAATACAGGTACGAGATCCCCGCCGCTGCGGCTGGAGGATCATGGGTCGCCCATTCACGCACCGTCCCGTGGCATTCATATGGCAGTTCTCCATGCGTGTTTTTATGGCTGGTCTTCACTAATCTTTCGACGCCATGTCATTTTTATTATGTTTATTACTTAGTCAAGTTTGCTATAGTTTCGTATTTTTGTATTTCTTGTGTTTTGACTTACTTATGTTCTGAGACCCATTTACCAAAATTCAGTCAAAAATTTTCACTTTTGGGTAAATTTCTTCCTTCTTTTGGTGTATGTGTCCCTCGCAGGAGCTCGGGCGGTAAGCCCTGGGGAGATGTAATGTGTGAGTTGTGACGTGTGTATTTTAGTGAGTTTATTTTATTGTGAAATTTTAGTAAGAGTGGTGTTTTGGATGAGAAATATGTGTTGTGTAAATTTAGGTTGAAATTAGTCTAAAAGTGTTTGGTTTCTTATGTTGAAATGTGCCATGTTTTAGTCAGCCCACTTAGCGACTAGGTGGCGCTGCTGAGCTAGACTTGTGGAAGCGCATAGTCGGGTCTGCAAGAGGGTCTCAAATTCAGCCAATCAAAATTCACTAGGCATCTCTCTCAGCCTTCTCTTTGAAAACTAGTCAGTCTTAACTTTTGTTTCTTTCGCGTGCGGTCGGTCTTGTGTGTTAGCTCTGCCTACCCCCCTTTTATATGCGTTTTGCCTTTCTGCCAGGACTCTTCGTAAGTTATTGATTTTCTTCTTAGATTATTCCAGACTCCGAGGCGACCTCGCGGGTCGACCTAAATTGATTAGAGGGGTTTCTATTGAGCTTTATTCTTTCTTTTAATTTAGTTCTCTAATATGGTGGTTTATTTTAGAAAGAAGGTTTTAGTGGGTTATTCCAAATAATTTAGTTTAGCCGCGACGGCTTAGGGACATATCCTTGAGACAATAGTTTTTAAAAGGGCTTAAACGAATTTGTGGGGTTTGACTTGTTTTTGTAAATTGCTTTTGTAAACGTATTCGAAAGTTTATTTCTGTTTTGTGTAAAATTAATTACTTCCTGAGTATCTGTTAGTCTGGAATTCTCTGTTTTTGTATTCTTATTGATGCATGTCTAAATGTCAAAATTTGTTACGCAGTGTAATTTTTCGGGAGTCTCTCCCCTCTGTCTATATTTCTAATAAATGTGGTCTCAGTAGCTGAGCCATTTAGGTATTTTAGTTAGGACTTTATTAGAATTGTATACTCGGTAGGTAGGACCTTGAGTTAGTTTCCAAGCATAGGTAGAATAATTATTTACTGAGCATGTATTTAATTTAATCAAAGTTCACAGTTAGTCCCATAGTTAGACAGACATTCGTCCCTTCAGTTAGTTCCTTTAGCAATTTGTTAGGTTTATTTAGTTCTTGGCGAATTGCCAGGGATGGAAAAAGTTAGGTGTCTAGGCGCAAGGGTTTAAAAAGGGCCCTTATTCTCTCAGTACATAGTCGCTACACCGGATTGGTTATTATGGCTGGAAAGAGGGCACCAAAATGAACATTTTTGCTTTTACAACTTTTGAGCTATCTCTAATGGTTAAGGCAGTATAAGCCAAAAACGACTTTTGGGGTCAAAAAATGGCCATTTTTGAAGAAATCAGTTTTTTCAAAATTACTGCCAAATCTTACAGACAATTTTGGCTAATTTATACTCAATCGATACACCGTCCAATTGCGTATTTTATCAATTCATTTTCGCTGGCGGGCGTTGCTTTTGGAGGTGGAAATTCGCCGAAAAACCATTTTGGCAAAATTGCGATTATTTTGTTTTGAACATTGATTTCTCAAAAACTACCCAATGGATTCGCGTGGTTTTTGGCTGAATGAAAATTCGCCCTATTGCGGAGGGACATTTTTCTTGGTTTGAGCTAAAAAACCCCGGTGTGTGGGAAACGAAATTAAAAAGTTGCGAAATTTTTTTGTGCCCGCGCGTGCCCGGGTTTTTTGGGTGATTAGTGCTAATTCTAAAAACAAATAAAACAACCCACCCTTCGCACATCTGTTCTATAAAAAATCTTACGGAAATTTTTTTGTTCTGAGCAATCGTTGTTCAAAAATTTTGGTTTAAATTTTTTTTATTGTAGTTAGAGTGTGTCGGAAGTTTTCGTCATTTTTTTTTTTTTTTTTTTTTCCTATTTCTTGTTTATTTCAAACTTATTTTTTTTAAAAAATTTATAATTTTAAATCAAATTTAAATCACTCAAAATTGCGAAAGTTATAGCGTTTCGAAAAGTTACGACAAAAGCACTGCACAAAAGGATACCAGCAGCTTAAATCACAGTACATGCCGCTATATTAATTTTGATTAGACCAAAAACGTTTTTGAGTTATTCTACCACCTTGTGAAGTTTTACCCAACTCCATGAGATGTCATCAATTTAATTATACAAGAACAAAAAGTGCTCCTTCGTCGCATGTAAAATACATATGAGTCTTCGTAGGCAGGTTGTACATAAGCAAAAACTAGCCTGTAAAATACATATGAGTTCCGTAGGGAGGTTGTAAATTAAGGAAAACAAGTTGCAACTGCTTAACATATGAGCCTGTCCTACAACGAGGCTCATATTGGCGTATGTCATAATACGAAAAATTTACAGATATATATATATATATATTACTTTTATATAAATACATACTGCATAAAGCTTTTCATTACAAATTATCCTGCACATAGCTTGTTGATCAGTCATTATAGTGTGCATATGCTCAATACGGTACGCCATGAGGCACTCTGACTCACAGCCAAGTGGGAACGCATTCTGCGTGGGTATGTGAAAGTGTTTCGAGAATGCATTAGGTTTACCGTGTACCACAGCGTATCGCGAAATATTAGGTGTGCCATAGTGTT
>JASAND010006734.1:0-10256 GCA_030248195.1 Trissonchulus latispiculum
TGTACTTCGTTCAGTTACGTATTGCTTGACCAAATTTTGGATTTTGAAATTTCGCCTTGGTCCCCCCTTACCAACCGAAAAATTCCGGGATTCTCCATTCCCGGAATCCGGAAGAGTATCGGAGCCATCTTGCTTCCCGGAGATGTCTAGTCAAGGGCTTCAAAATAAGGTATCAACCATCCCTGTACCCCTTCCCAATCTCGAGATCTAGGGGGGGGACAGACGGATAATAATAATAATAATAATCATAATAAATCCTACCGGCATCAACGGGTTGTCGCGCATTTTCCTCTTATTCCTCTGTGCTTATATTGGCTCGGGCTACAACTCAGTTTTGGAACATTTTCAGACTTTGGCCCTATCACAACTTTTTCCCTACTCGCTGAGAGCTTTCGAATAAGTACCATATTGACAACTTTTAGGACACTTTTTAAAATTCCGGTTTTCCGGGAACTCCCGGATTTTCAGTTTTCGGCTATAACTTTCGCTAGACGCATTTACGGAAAATGTCGCAAGAAGGAAAGTTGCTCAGCTCCGCGAGCTCTTTCATTTGAGTACCATATCGACCACTTTTGGTGAAATTTTTCAAAATCCGGAATTTTCCGGATCGAATATCTCGAAATCCGGAAATTTTCCGGAAATTTCGATTTCAGTTTCGAAATCAGCGTGGTCGAATTACCGTATGACCAACTTTTAAGCAAAATCCGAGACAAAAAATTTTTAAGTCCAAAATCCGGTTTTCCGGGAACTCCCGGATTTTCAGTTTTTCGGCTATAACTTTCGCTAGACGCATTTACGGAAAATGTCGCAAGAAGGAAAGTTGCTCAGCTCCGCGAGCTCTTTCATTTGAGTACCATATCGACCACTTTTGGTGAAATTTTTCAAATTCCGGAATTTTCCGGGTCGAATATCTCGAAATCCGGAAACTTTCCGGAAATTTCGATTTCAGTTTCGAAATCAGCGTGGTCGAATTACCCTATGACCAACTTTTAAGCAAAATCGGAGACAAAAATTTTTTACGTTTCCCTTGGTCCCCCCTTACCATTTTTAAAAATTCCGGGAGCCGCCATTCCCGGAATCCGGGAGATATCGGGCTGAACCCCACAAACGGGAGCACTTCAGGTCACCCTACAACCATGGTGGGAATTTCAGCCCGATCGGCCCAGCCAATCTCGAGAAAAAGGGGGGGGACACAAATGTTGACCGGAATAATAAATAAATAAAGAAACTTAGCCATATCAAAGGGTTGTCTTTTTTTAAAAAAAATGCGACAACCCAATAATAATAAGCACAGACCAATAACAAAGTGTTGCCCATTCCTTTGGAAAAGTGGGCAACACAATAATAATAATAATAATAATAATAAAAACGGACATACCCAGATGAAAGGGTTGCCTTTTTGTGTAAAAAGCGGCAACCCAATAATAATAATAATAATAATAATAATAAATCCTACCGGCATCAACGGGTTGTCGCAGCCATTTTCCTCTTATCTAAAGGGCGAAAACTCAGTTTTGGTACATTTTCAGGCTTTGGTTCTATTGCAACTTTTTTCCTAAGAGCTTTCGAATGAGTACCATAGAGTCTACTTTTGTGACAATTCTTAGAAATTCGGTTTTTCCGGGAATTCCCGGATTTTCGATTTTTCGGCCATAACTTTCGCTGGACGCATTTCCGGAAAATGTCGCAAGAAGGAAAGTTGTTAAGCTCGACGAGCTCTTTCATTTGAGTACCATGTCGACCACTTTCGGAGAATTTTTTCAAAATCCGGAATTTTCCGGGTCCAATATCTCGAAATCCGTAAACTTTCCGGAAATTTCGATTCCAGTTTCGAAATCAGCGTGGTCAAATTACCGTATGACCAACTTTTGAGCAAAATCGGAGACAAAAAATTTTTAAGTCCAAAATCCGGGTTTTCGTGAATTCCCGGATTTTCAGTTTTTCGGCTATAACTTTCGCTAGACACATTTCCGGAAAATGTCGCAAGAAGGAAAGTTGTCCAGCTCGACGAGCTCTTTCATTTGAGCTCCATATTGACCACTTTTGGGGAAAATTTTCAAATTCCGATATTTTCCGGGGCGAATATCTCGAAATCCGTAAATTTTCCGGAAAATTCGTTTTCGGTTTCGAAATCAGCGCGGTCGAATTACCCTATGACCAACTTTTGAGCGAAATCGGAGACAAAAATTTTACGTTTCCTTGGTCCCCCCTTACCATTTTTAAAAATTCCGGGAGCCGCCATTCCCGGAATCCGGGAGATATCGGGATGCCCTTACAAACGGGAGCACTTCAGGTCACCCTACAACTATGGTGAGAATTTCAGCCCGATCGGTCCAGCCAATCTCGAGAAAAAGGGGGGGGACACAAATGTTGACCGGAATAATAAATAAATAAAGAAACTTAGCCATATCAAAGGGTTGTCTTTTTTTTAAAAAAATGCGACAACCCAATAAAAACGGACATACCCAGATGAAAGGGTTGCCTTTTTGTGTAAAAAGCGGCAACCCAATAATAATAAGCACAGACCAATAACAAAGTGTTGCCCATTCCTTTGGAAAAGTGGGCAACACAATAATAATAATAAGCACAGACCAATAACAAGGTGTTGCCCATTCCTTTGGAAAAGTGGGCAACACAATAACACGACGAGAATAAGGGTTTGCCCTTTTCCTTCGGAAGTAGCGGCAAACCAAAAACTGCTACGCAGGAGTAAGAATAATGCAATATGGATGACATTATATTATACGCAAAAAGAGGACTAGGATTAATCTGGGACGATATTCGCTCCCAGAAAACTCAAGCTTAAAGGGTGGGATTCCATTTCAGGTATTTTTCGACCTTCTCCTATGTCGCTGATGTTTACATATTCCATTGTCTAAACGGTAGATAACAAGATTTTTAAATTGGAAGTCTTAGGATTGTTGAGTAATTTTGTCCCAAAGCTGAAGTTTGCATATGCCAAATGGGGAATGCAAAAAGTTGTCACTTTCCAAGTGCGCCAAAGAAATCTGGCGAACGGTTAAAATGGATGATTTTGATGGGTGGTTCCAATTTTGATATTATATTTTGCCATGTTTCCGGGCTACGCTGTATAGGAATCAATATTTTGATTTTGATGTTTAAATTTTTAATGAATTTTGAAGTATTAAGACTTGGTACCAAACTAAAGAGACTGTACATTGAAATCATTCAAAATTTCTTAAACTTTTCAAGGAATCAAAGTTCTGATTCTTGCGGATCATACTCCGGAAACATGGCAAACAATGAGATAAAAATCGGACGTATTCAGTTTACTATTCGCGATATTCCTTTGACGCAGGAGAAAAAGTGACAGCATTGAGGTCAAATTATTGAGCATTCAGCAATACTCAACTACCCATAACGGGCATTCATAGTCGCGAACGCAGAGAGACGTGCGTCGACGTCTCAGATTTCAACATGCCGCTTTAACCGTTTAAAAATAAGTGTAGCGCATTCATGTTCACGAATTCATGCAGACGTTTACGTACGTGTCGACGCGCGTCTGGAGGAACTATGAATGCACCTTAAGACTTCCAGTTCCACCTTTAATTTCAAAAACTCGTTAAAATACACCGTTCGGTGTTGGGACAATAAAATCTGTAAAAAATCAGCGACATCGGTGAAAGCCAAAAGAATGACCAATGGACCCTCCCCCTTTAACCCGCTGAAAGAATACAAACAATGTGCTTTTTTTCCAAACGTGACTTAGGCAGAAAACGAACAAGTCCCGGAAATGTCAAACTTTTTGCTACCGTCTGTACAGGCTTGCCTTTTACACCCAAATTATAAGCACCCATATTATAGGAAAAAAGTACCCAATTTTTAGAAATATCAAATTAATTGCTAACATTTTATCCCTTCTTTTCTTTCTTACCGTTGCAGCAAAGAGGCTTCCGCCAAACCAGACAGCATAGCGTTGCATCTTATGACTAATCACCTCAAGCTCTATTGGAGTTGGCTACAAATAAATAAAAAATAAATAAATAAATAGAACAGAAGTAGAACAGACGAGAATAAATTTGAGGAAAAATTGTTACTGAATAACCGGTAAATTTCCTTGCAACGCAAGAGAACCACGTCAGTATGATGCACTACAGTCGTGTGCACTATACGTATATACTACAGGTAACGGTAAGTAGAAGAGCCAAGGTTAATGCCGTTCTTTTGCCACAGGACATGGAGTGCCGGTGCTCAGCCGTAGAGCCAAGAGTTTCACCTCAACTGATGACTGCATCCGTGGAAGGGGGGCCGGCCCTTCTTCACAGACTCCTGTTACCTTCCCACCGTAGTGGTACCCATTTACCGACCAGTTAAGGATGGATAGCTGCGTTGGCTGGAGCCGAAAAAGCCTTGACGGCGTGATACAAAGGCACGATGAATCATCACAAAAGAAACAAAAAGAGAGGAATAATGTTACAAGATAACAGAGGGGTCAGGGGGGTACCTTAAGGTGGTGGTATCCTTTTGTGCAGTGCTTTTGTGGTGATTTTTTTGAAACGCTATAACTTTCGCAATTTTGGGAGATGGAAAGAGCTTTTATACAGATACCCTTGTTATCTGTACATTCACATGAGTTTACAGAACTGGCAAAATTAGCAAAAAATAGCAGAAATTTTCCGACAAGCTGACATCTAACAGGATGAATATAGACCAAAAGTTTTTGAACATCGATTTCTCAAAACTGAAGAATCGGCCAAAACTTCTTTTTGTGCCACGATATGAAGGACATATGGGCCGAGGGACGTTTTTGGGTTGCCGCTTTTTACACAAAAAGGCAACCCTTTCATCTGGGTATGTCCGTTTATTTATTATTCATCATCTCGTTACCACCCCCTGTCCCCCCCTCTAACTTTTGATTGGCTGGACCGATCCGGCTGAAATTTTCACTGGGTGTTGGGGGTGACCTAAAGTGCTCCCGGAAACGCGGGCAGTTCGGTACTTCCCGGATTCCGGAAATGGCGGTACCCGGAATTTTTTTGAATGGTAAGGGGGGACCAAGGGAAACGTAAAAATTTTTTGTCTCCGATTTTGCTCAAAAGTTGGTCATAGGGTAATTCGACCACGCTGATTTCGAAACTGAAATCGAAATTTCCGGAAAATTTCCGGATTTCGAGATATTAGACCCGGAAAATTCCGGATTTTGAAAAATTTCTCCAAATGTGGTCGATATGGTACCCAAATGAAAGACCTCGTCGAGCTGAACAACTTTCCTTCTTGCGACATTTTCCGGAAATGCGTCTAGCGAAAGTTATGGCCGAAAAACTGAAAATCCGGGAATTCCCGGAAACCCGGATTTTGAACGGAAAAATGTTTTGTCTCAGATTTTGCTCAAAAGTTGGTCATAGGGTAACTCGATAGCGCTGATTTCAAAACTGAAATCGAAATTTCCGGAAAATTTCCGGATTTCGAGATATTCGACCCGGAAAATTCCGGATTTTGAAAAATTTCTCCAAAAGTGGTCAATATGGTACTCAAATGAAAGAGCTCGCCGAGCTGAACAACTTTTCTTCTTGCGACATTTTCCGGAAATGCGTCTAGCGAGAGTTATGGCCGAAAAACTGATATCCGGGAATTCCCGGAAACCCGGATTTTGAACGGAAAAATTTTTGTCTCCGATTTTGCTCAAAAGTTGGTTATAGAGTATACAAGTAACAAAAATGCTCCGCACAAAAGGGGATAATATGTGTGTTGGGCCTATGTCTGTCGTTTAAATTCCGGTTGAGAAAGCAAGTATATATATATAAATCCGACACAGCAAGTTTGGGTGGGTGGTTCTATGGCGAAAGTTGTTCAGTTCGATTCGGGCCTTCATTTGACTCGAAATTTGACCACTTTTGAAAATTTTAATTTTTGACCCAAAATCGCCTAAGTCCCCACCCCACCCCACCACAGCACTCTACAGCCACTTTGGGTACGCAGTTCTATGACAAAAGTTGCTCAGTTCGATGCGGGCTTTCATTTGGTACCAAATTTGACCACTTTCGAAAATTTTAATTTTTGACCCAAAATCGCCTAAGCCCCCACCCCACCCCACCACAGCATTCTACAGCCACTTTGGGTACGCAGTTCTATGACAAAAGTTGCTCAGCTCACTTAGAGCTTTCGTTTGATACCAAATTTCACCACTTTTGAAAAATTTTAATTTCGACTACTTGACCCCCTCCACCCGACTGACCCTCCCGACGGCAAAGTGGAACCAGCCCAGCAAAATAGGTGCGTCGGACGGCAAAACGGATACCGGGAATGAGCTGGGCGCACCAGAAAACCCCTATGGACAAAGTTTTGAGACGCCAAGTAGAGCCTAGTATGGACCTCCAGGAAGCGGTTGCCGACATGACCCTCCAGACGGCAAAGTGGAACCAGTACAGCAAAATGGATGAGTCCTACGGCAAAAAGGACACCGGGAATGAGCTGGGCGCACCAGAAAACCCCTATAGACAAAGTTTTGAGAGGCCAGGTAAAGCCTACTATGGACCTCCAGGAAGCGGTTGCCGACATGACCCTCCAGACGGCAAAGTGGAACCAGTACAGCAAGATGGATGAGTCCTACGGCAAAAAGGACACCGGGAATGAGCTGGGCGCACCAGAAAACCCCTATAGACAAAGTTTTGAGAGGCCAGGTAAAGCCTACTATGGACCTCCAGGAAGCGGTTTCCGACTTGACCCTCCCGACGGCAAAGTGGAACCAGCCCAGCAAGATGGGTGGGTCTGACGGTAAAACTGACTGCGGGAATCGATTCTCCGTGCCAGAAAATCATTGTATGGAAGATTTGAGCTTTCAAAGTTAAATAGATAGCGAGAAATTTCGATTTTTCATTTTTCGAATTTTCGCCATTTTTGACGGACCACTGTGGTCGCTAGGGAAGTGATAGAGAAACGAAACCTGGACCGTTAGTTAGTTCAATATATGTAATTTCTGAATATAAAAAGAAATCAGCTCCAGCTCGTAACGTTCGACCTGAGCGACGACCACAAAAATGGTCACTTTTCGCTATGAGCCGACTTTGCGGCGCCACTGCGGCGCTGTGGCGCAGCTGCGGCGCAAAAAAAGTTGTGATTCTTAAATTCTTTAGAGGGTACTACTAGACCCCATAGCCCTTTAGGTTGGCCCACCGCTGCAGATCACGTGAAAGCGGCGAACATTATGTACAATACAACCATCAAATAGGAGAAACCGGAAAAAAAAAAAAACATCGCCGCCATAACCGGTCCGGGGCGCAACTTTTTAACGGTAAGTGATACGGGGCTGAAACTTCACAGACATACTAAACTCGATGTGCTCTACAATTTGCGCATGAAATCTGCGCAGAATCTGCGCAGGATTTTGCGCAGCTTCTGCGCAGCTTATTTTACACTGTCTCCAGCCACTTTTCACACATATTATAGGGGTCGCTGCCGCGACCCCTATGATAATTCAACCACGCTGATTTCGAAACTGAAATCGAAATTTCCGGAAAATTTACGGATTCCGTGGTACTGGACACATAAAATTTCGTATTTATAAGAGGAAAAATGCCAGCGGCAACCCATTCTCGCTACTTCGCTAGTTTTGGATTTGGCTCAGCAGGTCTTAACGGTCGAGAAAATCGGCCAAATGCACAGTAACAAGAAATTTCGCAACTTCGCATTGAGTTTTCTTGCTACTCAATATGTTTTAGCCCAAACCAAGAAAAACGACTCTCCGCAGAAGTGCGAATTCCGATTCTGCCGAAAATCTCCGGAATCCGTCGAGTAGTTTTTGAGAAATCGATGTTCGAAACAAAATAATTGCAGTTTTGCCAAAATGGTTTTTCGGCCAAATCTCTAGCTGAAAATAGGCATTCATAAAATGTGCATTTGGACGATGTATCGATTGAGGATAACTAAACCAATTTTGTCCTTACCATATGGCAGTAACTTTGAAAAAACTGATTTCCTCGAAAATGGCCATTTTTTGACCCTAAAAACAGTTTTTTACTTATACTGACTTAACCACTGGAGATAGCTCAAAGGTTGTAAGAGCAAAAATGTTCATTTTCGAGTCCTCTTTCCAGCCATACCAACCAATCCCGTGTCTTGTCTACCTACTGGGAGCTTAAGGCCAAAAACCAAAACTTTCTTATCTTTTGACCTAAGAATACGGAACTGGTCCTAAAATGTTAAAGAGCTCGGAAATAGGTTATTTCGTAAGTTTTAGCCATTTATACGTACAGGATTAAAGCCGTATGAGTGAAAAATACCCGAAAGGAAACCAGTACCTTAAGTCGTCCACCCGACAGCTCTTCACTCTGCCTGAGGCGCGCGTCAACAACTCGTTTCAGATCTCGCTGCAGACGCCGGTCGAAGTCCTTAAACATGGACGAACCGCCGCTGAGGACCACATTCCGGTAGAGGCCGCGACGAACGTCAATCGGGCACTGCTGGATACAGGAGTCCACAATTTCTGAGATCGGCACGGTAAAGTCGGGATTCGCAAACTAAACAGGCAAGCGTTGTACAGGCGTAAGAACGTTCTCTTAAATCTGGTATTCTCTGGACACCTTCTAGTATCCAAAAGAAACAATATTTTCATAATTTAACTAAATAATTATACTACTATAAAATTTAGGCTCGGCAAAGATTCTTACCGTATTATGCCAGACAGCGGCCCCCCATGGGCGCTTTTTCTTGGAATCGGCAATTCTAGATTTGACTTTTGTAATCCAAAAAAGAGCCCACCCCCCACCCCGAAAAAAAGCCATGGGCTATATTTTGGAAACCAGTCTATAATTGCTGAGTTGTAAGTTTTCGATAAATTCAGTAAATTTCGTCACGCAGTAAGCTACTCGTGCTCACAGTTCTATCCAAAGAACATACCGTTGATTCTAATAAGTCTGGAAATAGTTGAATCGCTCACTATTTTCTTCACTCACTTCTTGGTTTTAAAAGCCATGAAAGTGAGCATTGAAACATCCAAAAAAGGGCCCACCCCCCCCCCCAGAAAAACGGCCATGGGCGTTTTATCGGGTGGGCCACTGTTTGGCATAATACGGTACGTACCTCTGGATGAAAGAATATTTCCGGACCCAGGAATCGTTCATAGCCCACTTCGACAGAGTAGGGGTGTCTAGTGATATGGTTCTGGGAGTCGTAGCGCTTGAACCACTTCTCCGGGTCGGAGTCGTATCGAGCAAACTCCTTGGCAATATCTGGACAAACGTAGCAAAATCGTTCCTAAAATAACAATCAAACATTGCAACAAAATTAATGCTCAGAATAGGTAGGTACCTTAAGGTGGTGATTCCTTTTGGAGATATCAACTTTGAACCGTTATTACTCGTTCATTCCTTGGAGTTAAGAAGCCATTTTTACATCGAAATGGAGCTTAATATTTTCTCTTTCTAATGAATACAATGAATCTAACTTTAGTTCTCGGAAATTATTTTGCTGTATTTTCGAAGTAATTTAATTTTCCAGATTTTTTGCAGACTAAAGCAATTTTTTTCGTGAGGAGTCGGCCATATCATTCGATTCCACTATCAAATAACTGGGGACCCTTTTTTAATTATTATGAAACCGCTCTTCGTTATAGAGAAATTAACTAAAATGTATGCGCAACCTGGATTTTGCCAACTTTTCCCAACTTTGGCAAGCGACCAACTTTAGCTCAAAAGCAGCAATCAGGGCAACTAAAAAAGGGTCCCTGGGTATTTTAGTGTAAAACACGTCCAGTAAGTGGCAACCATCTAGCTTGCATAGTAAATGCTCCACAATCGCTGGAAAAAATTTGGTCATGTTTTTACAAAAACTACATTTTTATGACAGCAGCGTACTGGATAGCATTTAGAAGATTACAATGCCATGAATAATCGGCCCCGACGAGACATTCAAATTGACACCCTTATTTTGATTTTACGGCTTGCGTAGCTCAAGATATGGCGGATTATTTGATTTCTGCAAAAATGACAAGTTTTCAACGCCAAAATAAGAAAATCAGCTATATCTCACTATAGAGAAAAGCTAGAAAGGTGCTTCAAAAAGCAAACATGTAGAGCTCAACAAGATCTTTCGAATGAATACAATCATAGCTATGCAGCTACTGTCTAATTGCTAAAAATCGGCAAAAACTGCCCTGAACGGAGACGTCGAAGTTTTGAAGCGGGACTGTGCGGAGAGTGTTAGAATGCTAAAAGAACTCATTTTGGAAAGTTTCATCAAATTTCATATTGATTTGAACCGTCAACCAATAATATGTGCCCAACAGGAAACACCACCTT
>JASAND010006735.1:0-24893 GCA_030248195.1 Trissonchulus latispiculum
AAAAATGCATCCGCCTAGTAAATTGTGTTAGGAGGCAGTTTCATAAAACTTTTTATTCACTTGACTTGACCACTAGCACAGTCTAGTAGGCGAGTCAAGTACCTAACTTGTTTCATAAAACTTTTCCAGTCAAGCTAGTACTAGCATTAGAGTTGCGAATCTAGTGGGTAGTCAAGTGCGAGCTGATATAGCAGCTTCTAGCTAGTAACTGTTTCATAAAACTTCAGCTGCTGCAGGCTACCCCGCCACTAGCAGCAGTCTAGTTCTCGAGTGAAATTTGACTAGCCAACTTTCAGAAAAAGTGCTACAACTTTCGTGTTTTTAGATTTTTGATTGGAAATTTCTATAATGTGAAGAGAAATATTTTCTTTGTGATCTCTTAAAATTATAAATAATTTCATTTACTGATAAAAATAGATATGCTGTTTTAAAGATTTACGCTTAGTTTTGGAAATACTGATACTAGCATACTTGCCACTCGCACTAGCACTGCTAGTGCCACTAGAAGCAGCACAACTTTAGCTAATTTTGTCGAGTCCCTGAAAATGTTTATGAAACACCTACAATTACAGGAACTCAACAAAACTTAGCTACGATTCTGCTGCTCCTGTTAGCACTAGCAATGCTAGTGCGAGTTACAAGCATGCCAGACTAAGTTTTGTTGAAAATGATGATAATCTTTTCTTTCTCTAAAGGAAACCATTTAAAGTTTTAGGATACCAGAAAGAAAATACTGCACGTCAATATGTAAAAATTTCCAAGCAAAAATTTTAAAATCGCAAAAGTTATAACAGATTTACTGAAAGTTCTCTAGTCAAAATTGACTAGAGAGCAAGACAGCTGCTAGTAAGGTACTAGCCTGCAATAGCTGAAGTTTTATGAAACAGGTGCTAGCAGGCAGCAGTTATATCTACTCGCACTTGACTATCTACTAGACTTGCAACTCCAGTGCGAGTACATGCTTGACTGCAAAAGTTTTATGAAACACAATTGCTACTCGACTCGACAACTAAGCAGAGTCCAATTGTCGAGTCGAGTAGGAAAAAAGTTTTATGAAACTGCCCCCAGATTTTATGAAACTGCCCCCCTGGTAAACAGCTGAAAACTAAGTAGGACGGGCCAGCCGTCCGTCCGTCCGAGTTCTCTCATTTTGTCGGTCAACAACACTGCTTCTAATGTGATAAACAATTCGAGCAAAAACATGACTATGAGGAAGCAGTACACAAATTAACCAAAGGGCTCGTAAGTTTGTGCAGCGATTATTTTCGAAACATATGTGCTACCGGCTCATTATTCAGCTGAATGAGTTTTCAAAATGTAATGTTTAGGGCCTGATTTCTTTAAAGATGGAACGGACAAGGCTAAACTTAATCAGATTAAAGAAGCAGAACCTCGGATTAAAAAGATAAAATTTTGTCCTATTTCTTTAATTTTGATTTGGTTAAAATATTACCTTTAATTGATATTTCTTTTAAGATTAGTTTAATCATTTTATTCTGACGGATCAGTTTTCAACTAGGTTCTTGTCTATATAGCTATGCGAACTATAAACAAATTAATACTTGTTGGAGTATAAAACTAAATGGATTAAAGTAAACTTGTTTCATTGGTGCTTAATTCTAATCATTTTTGGTACTAAAACTGCACGTCGTAAGCTGAAAATAACATAAACCAACATTCTACTCTTGATCCACTTACTATATAGTTCCTACTACATGTATTTATGTCCTACAGTAGATTAAGTTGCAGGCTGCATTTTCATATGTACACATGATTTTTAACCGCAAGGAATGAATGAAACAAGCAATATTGCATCCAAAAGGTTAAATATTTACAATTTTATAAATTTTAGGCCTGCTGCGCAGCGGACGCTATTATTGAAGTTGACGCTGCGGCTGCTGCATAAAGGAAAATTATTGAATATCATCGGTTTAAATTTATCTGTTGCTGTGTGTTCGTTACTCGTTACAGTGGAGGAGAACTATAAACTATGCAATTGCCGAGTGCTTTAGCCTTTGTAACAGAAATATGAATCTAAATTGTTTCATTTTACATGATGTGCAAAACGGCAAGCCACTCTGTAAAAAGCTGTCAGAAAAGTTTCCATGTCAGCGCAGAAGAAACCTGTTTATTCTTTCTGATTTAATTTGTTCCATTTCCGATTCCTGTTTACTTTATGAGTCATCGTTAATGAAGACTTTCAAAATAGAATCTTATGTGTAAATTATGCTCTGCCATTTTAAAGCATTGTTTTACATGTATTCAAGTAAATTTTTATGTTTTGTGCACGTAAACGCGTGGAAGCTGGATGGTAGAGCAAACATAAGAGACCTGCTGCCCTGAGCTGAGGCGTAGCAGGAAAAATAGTCTGCTAAACTTTATGTTCCCAGAACAAATAGGTGAAGACAGAGACAGTTGGAAACGTTTTGGGAATGTCCTTATGAGTACTTGTCGTATGTATAAGCAATTTTCATTAATTTTTATTTTTCTGAAAGCCATATGTTAAACTCAAACTGCATTTTCACAAAAAATGTACCGTAAGCATGAGGATGCAGCAAACAGTTTTCGCCCGAATTGTTGAACAGAAAATTGATCATGCAAGTTTCAAAGTGAAAGGATAAAATTAGTGTGTGCAAAGTCAGGTGGTTGTTAGTGCAAACAAGAGACGTGCGAAGAGCATACTTCTTGGAAAAGTCCCAATTTCACCAAACGAAGTCTATGCTACAAAACTAAGATATACTAGTTGTTTAGAATAACAAAGTCAGCATTGAGGAAAGATAGATTAAAGCAGCCAAGCATAGCAGAGTGGAAACTGGAAGGATATTACTTGAATCGTACTGTAGAAGTGTACACAATCTATGGTGTGCAGGATCTAGTCATCAGAATTTTGACCATTTTTATGATCTGTGCCAATTGCAAGAAAGAAAACATAATGGAAAGCAAAAATAATACCTGTTGGTCATGCCCAGCACTTGGTAGAAAGAACAGACTCAGAACTAGAAGGTCTCAGAACTCAAAAGAGTTCCTCAGGAACTAGGAATTTCAAGTGAATGCATCCGTCAAATCATAGTGACAACAAGTGGACAGTTATTTCAGCTTAATAAGCCAGCTACAATAGCCAGCCAGCAATTCGTCCGACCGTCCCCCCCCCCTTGAAATTGTTTGCATAACAGTCCAGATTTTCAGCTGGAGTCCGATATGTTAGAATCAACGTGCACGGAGACGTTTTGTACCGGAGATTAAGGGGCTCGAGCTTCAACTTAACAATTCATGAATCAGTGTCAGCGTAGAATTTTTCAACTTTAAATTAGACAGCTTGAGTCGGACCAGAGAGCAATCCCATGAAAAATCCTATGAACAAAACCTTACCGATAATTACAATTAGAAGTTGTTCACATGTTCATGTATTTAGGTATATGCAAATTGCTTACAGCCACAATCTGTGAACTACTACATATGTTTGCATAGTGGCAATAGCCCTGTGGTTCCGTAGTGCACTCTATTTCTGTCAGCTACACGAGCATTCAATAATTCCCTGTTTTCTATCATTTCTATTTCCATATGAAATGGTATCTTTCTATGTTTAGCGTGTGTATTATCCGTTTCAGTACATCGAAGCCCTATGTATCTTCAACTGAAAGCTAGTACAGGACTTTTAAGGAAGCTCATTTATGCAAATTAGGTTATCTGCTATATATTAAGCGCAGGATCGCGTAGTTGTCAACTGTGAGCAATCTAAATAGCTTGCACATTTTTTGTGTGGGAATGTGGAGCTTGGAAGCTCCACGTAAGGCACCTTATATGCTCAAAATTGAGATATTCTCAACTCTAAAGCTTCAGTCATCTTAACAAAATTACACCAAAATTGAACACTTGGAGACATATTTTCATCTGTGATCAGGAAGTTGCATCTACTTCGGAATTGACAAAAGAAAATTAATGTCTGCTAATGACTACTAATCTGTTCCGTATGAAATAATATGTAGTGGTTCCATTTGTCAATACAAGCGAAGCAAGAATCCTATTAGTTATGGGTCCGTCACGTTAAACTCGCCCTGATGTGTAGGCTCAGTCATGACTAACAAAAAATTAGCCCGGAGATTTTGTGACTAAAAAAAATTAGTCACAAAATATCCAGACTAATAATTTTGTTTAATAAACATTTATCATTACTTCGTCTAACGAACTGAAGAAATTAAGGTTTTAAAAGCTAAGCTGGAATCAGCTCTGGCTACTCCAGAAATATTAAAAAAAGCATGGGCGCTGACGAAATAAAAAAACGGGACAAATTCACTTTACGCACTGTCGCCAGTGGTGAACTAAGGGATCTATTGTTAGCAAAGAAGTTCTGAGGAGTAACATAAAACAGAACAGACTTGTTAGCTGATTAATATTTGCATAGAATAGTTAGAAAAATGCTTTATATTGTAACTGAATGTAATCATATCCCACACAAATTCTTACTGGCCCACTAAGGAATCGCGACGGTCTGCATCGGCTGGCCGGTGTACCGGCCCTTGCCGACCGGCCGGCCGTTGCCACTTTTCGGGGCATATCCAAAATAAAGGAAAGATAAGAATTTCGATACAAGTATTAGCTAGCGTCACAACGATTTGACGGATGCAAGTGAACAAAAATCGACAGAAAGATGCAACAATACTGAGTTTTCCGTAATACTTTCAAGGAGTCGAGTTTTCGCAACACTCAAACGAGAAGTTTGCAAAACGATCTATTCATACATGGGAGGGATGACCAACCAGTAAAGAAACAAGGAACTCAACATAACAAACAAGATTCTGTAATCGTTAGGTGTTGCAGAATTTCCTGTAAACACGACCAAATTCAGCCCAAAATTTTATTTTCAGCAAGGTTAGTATTTGATAGCCTAGACGTTTGTTTTAATGGAGCACAGACCCTAAAAACCATTTTTGTAATTTGTCCCAATGCTCCAACAACTGAGCCAATTTGGATTGAACAGAGCAATAGAACAAAAACCCGCCAAGACGGACTTAACATTTCAAAAACGTTATTAGAGATCAAATGCACATGAAATAAATGTTTGGGTCATAGAATTCAAGGAACAAAATTGCTACTGAAGCTATACGATACAAAAAAGTAAAAGACAAAATTTTGCAGCCAGACTTCAGAAAGCACCATAATAAGCTGCTTGTACTATGTATTTGCTTCCGTCGTCGACTAAAGTGAGCTACTTATTGTATCTCTTTTTATGTTTTAATATATTATTGATCTGCAATCAGCAATATAGTAAATCTTTACTGAATACCTGTGCGCAGTTTGCTCCTTTTGTTTTCCACCAAGTAGTCTTCATCTGCTCAATAATTCCTCTCTCTCCATAATCGAGAATTCTTCGAGACATCTCTTCTCGCCAATTGCCAAAATCTAAACAAATGCTTACTGTACTAAGCGGAAAAACCTGGCGGAGAAAAGAAGTCTGGCATCTACCACGGCTATTTGTATGATAGATTGCAAGCATTTTGCACGATGACGAAACGGAGTTGTCTCTGTATCCTTATTCTTATCTAATATTTTTTCTTTTACCTCAAGCAGCTGAAAAGCTATCTTTAATGATCATGCTGGATCTGTTCCACCAAATATTATGTCTAGTGGCTACCGCGCTGTGTTGTTTATATGAGCGTTCCTATAAGAATGGTTGGTTTATCTGACAACAACTATATATAAGGGTTATTGGGCGTTTTCACAAACTGTTCCAATATATTGTAACCCAAGTTATTCTTCTCCATTAAAATTGTATAGAGTGTTCAAAAGTCCAAGGTCATTAAAAATCCATAATCTTGTTACTGCAATGCTGCAATCGTTTAGGAGGACCATCTCGTTTACTTTCGCAGACTGCTACCAGACTTTGGCAAGCATCATCCTTGGAGTTTGGTAATTTGGATAATCTTGTCACAAAAGGTTCCTCACGACTGTGGGCCCTGTTAACAGCCACTTTCTGCACCCTGGCAAGGCTAGGAGTGCGTCATTGGAGACTTCTAGATTTCAGTGGTGATTCACTTTGAATATATAGCTACTGTCTCAGGATGGCACAGTTTTCGGGAACTAACTGTATCTCCGTTTGCTTCAATGATTACGGTTAGGGCATGGAGAACTGTGTGGTAAAGGGATCGATTACTACAACTCTAGCTTTTGGAATTTTTGCTCCTTTGTTTTATAACACGTATTCTCTTCAGGATCGTGCCATGTGTCCGCTCTGAACTGTAAACAGAACTTATGTGGATTCAGGTTTACGAGGTGTCTCCTGTTTGGATAAGCGGTACCAGACCTCACACTTCACAGATCTGAATGCAGTGCCAAAGTTCTTGCAGAAGGAATGAAACGGCCAACGAATTTGGCAGCCTCTTTCTTTACAGGCAGCTAACTCTGGATCTTGTTCGTGATTTCACCGTGACACTAAGCTTATACTGTACTTTCTTGTTGTTAATCATCATCCCTGTTCGTAACTGAAGTCCTCAGGAAGACATTGACTTCCCAATCAATATATCTTTAACTAACAGTTGGTGCAAGCGCAAGAATTGTCAAGTAGGAAGGAAGACGTGCACCGTTGCTTGTAGTTAAACTAACCAGACCCAGGATTATAAAAGAAAATAAGAAATAAATAAATAAATACATAAATAAATAAAAATAACCACTTTGCTGAATATACTTACATGGACGCAAATTTAACTGCAGTGTATGTGACTCAAAAATTCTGCCAAAAATCTGTGGAAAACTGTCGGTTTGTGGCACAGCAAATGAGCGATCAATCATTATATTAATATCAACGCTGAGGACTAAAATAGATGAAAACTAGCTGAATTTCTACTTACGTTTTCTGATGGCAATTCCATAGCCTTTAGTACCGAGAACACCTCCAACTTGCGTGAGATTACAATTATTTTCCACTTCGTATTCTAGCGATGTTGATTCCATCAGAAACGCATAATTTCCCTTCAAAACTCGTTCCACGCCTTCCGAATTATTATGAACAAAGACCTCTTTTCTTCGGGGTAGCATGTATTCCCACATCCTCATATGAGTAGGGATTTGGGAGTCCTAAAACCAATAACGACCACAGTGTATAAAGATATATGGTACTTTGATTCATAATCGAGCTTCTTTCTATCTTATATTTTTTCAATGAAAGTAGAAAGTTTCAGGAAAGTTTCCTTCCGATACTTGTGTCGACATTTTTATGTAGTATATGTCAGCGCAGGTCTAGATAGCCGATTTGTTTAGACCTGCCGGATGGCTAAAACCAAATATTTTTACAACGTTATGAACACACAATAACATACGGTCGGGTTCTGGGAGGCTTGTCCCCAAAAAATTTTGAGGGGGCTTATACCAGAGTTGGTCGCGGGCCGCGGGTACCCGCGGGTACCCGCGGGGCGGGGCGGGTATAACCAAATTTCAATACCCGCACTACCCGCGCGGGTATCTGTGCGGGTCTAACCTAAAATTTCTAACTATTTTGTCTAAAACTAAGTAAAATTTACTAGTTAAACAGAACATACTGCATTTGTATTTTCACCTCTCATTTAGTTTTGAAAGTTTTCTGAACTGTAATAGTGGGTCTGTGCTGTGCTACTTTGCTTAGAAGAGCGGACCACTCATCTCGGCGTGACTCCTATATACTTTCAGCGATTTCAAACCCGATAAAACTTAAATGTTTGCGTGACTATATAACTGTAAGATTTTCAGTCTTCTTATCCGACACAGTTCCTGAGTCTACAAGGTTTAGAGATGTTTGATTAATAAACCTAGAATTGTATTAATTTAGTTGAACCTAGTTGAATGAGTTTTCACAAATATTTATTTAGTTTTTAATATTAATCTGTTGCCGGATTGTAGATAAGTATTCCTGTTAATGATTAAAAATAGGTCACTACGAACTAAAGCCAATATTAGGCGACAAAAGAACCAGGAACGGGAACATGAATAGGAACAAAACTGCCTTTAAAAAGGAGCGGAAACCTAATTTTAGGAATAGGAGAAAAAACTGGGTTCTAACAAGAACCGGAACGGAGACCTATTTTTACGAACCGGAAGGAAATCCATTTTCAGGAGCGGGACCGAAAACAGATGTTTGTTTGCAGCAACCACAATTCCAGTTTAATTTCAGTAACAGGAACGAGAGTCTAATTTCAAATAGGGGTCTCTTTTACACCCATAATTTCCACCATGATTATTGAGCTTATTAATTATTATTGAGGTTATTAATGCTTATTTGAGCTTGCGGGTGGTCGGTCAATGTGTAAAAATCTTATTTGCTAGACTAAATCCGCATAGGCCTATTAAGAAAAGTCATATCGGTTCCTGGAGTTTATCCGATTTCGTTCCTGTTCTTGTTACTGAAATCATATTCCTTCCGTTCCTGTTCCTATTTCTGTTCCTGTTTAGGGTTTTAGATGTCACCTTATAATGTCAAGCTTTTTCGAAAGTCATCAAGAATTTAAAATGATTATTTTTATTTTTCATTTATTCGTTTTAGTTTTCAAAAAATCTGATGCACTATTTGCTTGCAACGCATTTTTACGATTATTTCAGTGTATATTTCGCACTAAGAAAGATAACGATAAAACAGACATACCTAAAAAATGAAAATTGCCGTTATAACTTAGTTTTCCGCAAAAGCGGGGCGAAAAAATTTTGCGGGTATCTTGCGGGTATCACATGTCTGCGGGCCACGGGGCGGGGCGGGGCGGGTACCATTCTGCGGGCCGCGGGCCGGGGCGGGTAGCAAAAATCCGGCCCGCGACCAACTCTGGCTTATACCTTGAGCTAAAATTTTCAGGTGGTTTTCACCTAGAGAATAAATTTGTGAAATTTTCTAAAAAAAATTCTCGCAATCCATTTTTCGGCATCCAGCGCTGTCCATTTTTTCAGGCGAAGAGCGTTTTGGGTTCCCTGACGACAGGGTCTCCCCATCCCCGCGGTTTGCCGGATTCCAGATGTTGCACCAGTATGTGGCGTCGACGGTTGTTTCGCGGCTTCAGTCTTCGCCATTTGGGGAGCCGTTTCGTTTGTTATCTGAGCGCCACTGGCAGATGTTCCATTTGCTGGATGTCTTGTCTTGGCATGGGCCGCAAGCCGCAAGCGGTCAACCCATACTGGTGCTTCACTTGGGATTTTTTGTATAAGTGGTTGTTGGGGCAGACTGCGCGATTTGCGGACATTCTTTAGGGAAGTCTCTGACATATTTCAGACTCCAATCAAAGCGGTCCATAGCCCGAATCCGTTTCCGGACCCGGACCTAATGTGGTTTTTCAGCCGGAAAAATTTGACTATTGGACGGCAGAGATCAGATTTTCAGCTTTGTGGCGGCAAGGGCGAGTGATTACCCCCCATTACCCTGGTGGGGTATGGGGCGACGAAATTGCTGACCACAGTCGCGGCTGTGGCTAAATTCTGCCCAATTCTGCATATTTATCCTTCGTTGTTTCGGTATGGGCAGTTGGATAAATTTTTAGATATGTGGATTAATAAATCCTCCCGTTCGCAGCTAAGGCCCAGGATGTAGTGAATACTGATGAGGTTCGTAAGTATGGGTCCTAATCTGCAGGCTCCGCTATATCTGCCCTCCCCTGGTTTTAGCCTCTCAAATTTTTCTATTATTGTTTCATGCAGTTTTAGCTGGTGTTTCATTAATATGTTTTAAGAGTTCGCGGTTGTTCGCGGTCGGCTTGGTCTTGCACTGTCGGGTTTCTTCCGATGAGGGGCGGATCCGGTGGGGTTTGTCGATTCTTCTTCCTGTGTGTCCGCTGTTGGGTGTCTTCTATATGGTGCTATCAGGGGTGACTTTTCGGCCTCGTCTGGGAGGTTTACTGGAGTCGGCTCTTCCGGGCGCTTGCTCCGGAGGTGGTGACCGCGCTGTTTTACGGTGCATGGTATTTCCGGTGCCACAGAACTCTTGTCAGACTTTGCCTATAAACTTTCTGGTGCTTTTCTGGCTTGTGCCCCATCGGTTCCGGAAGGCTTCTGGCGTCTCTTGGACTTGTTGTTTCTCTGGAAATTTTGTTCTGGACCCGTTGCCACCTTTTGGCGTTCGTCTTCCTGGCTTGTGCACTGATTGCCTTGTCCTTGTTGGTTGGTTGGCCTTGCCTGGCCTGGCCTATTGTACCCGCCGTCGTGATGTTGCTGGCGCCCTGTTTGGTCCTTTCCTTGGCTCTCCTACGGACAGTGGGATTGGTTTTGTGTTTTGCTTTACTTGTTTCTTTAATGTTATGCTTTATTTTGCTGACACGTGGCATTGTTGTGCCGCTAGTTTTATTAACCATGTATTTGCCATTCTGCTCTCTGATTTGTTTTGACTTTTCCATTCTATTGTTGCCTTATATATCTTGCCTTTCGGGCTTTTTGTATTGTTGCTCGTGTATAAAGGCGTGTCTAAACCGTTGATGTATCTCTCTTCCGGAACAATATTTGGAGGAGGGGTGTCCGACTAATCTTCTCGGAATACTCTCTCCAGTCGCCGTCCCTTGGGTGGCGTGTCCCAGTGTGACGATGTCCTGTGTGGCAGCCAAAAGTTTTTACGTTTGATTTAGTAGTTTGATCAAGTCGTTGTTGTAGTTGCGTCATAGTACTCTGTAGTCAGTTAGGGCCCAGTTAAGTCAGGGTTAGTAGTTAGTTGTCAAGGTTATCTGAGTCGTGCCAGTGGCACATGTCTGTCAGTGGGTGTTCCACTTGTGTGATCAGTGAGGGTCCACCTTTTATCTTCTTCCGTGTTGCTTCAAAACTTCTTCGTTTTTGCGCTTCGTCTTTGTTCGAATTTTGCTGATTTTTTCCGTTTTACCTTATCTTCTAGGAACGCCGCGCCGGGACGGCGGCTGCAAAGAGGGGGGTATTTTGCGGAACATTAGTCGGACACCTCGTCTTAAGCCTAAGCCAAAGAGCTAGAATATACAGTAAGAATAAGTAGTATTCTATGTTTTGTTGTGAACTTAGCACTACAGTATAGTGGGTGCTCTTACTGTATCTTTAGTTAATTATTTTACACATGGAGTTGGGATTTGAGACAGTTGACATCATAGTCTAAATGTTGGATATCGAACTCTATTAATCACTTTGATTTGTGTAGATGGTTGGCTTAGTTGATTTCTTTTCAATATGAAGGACCCTGTAGGAACTGGTTTTGACGCAGTAGAAGTGGGGGTCAACTACTACAGTGAGTCGGCCATTCTAATTGAGTCTGAGAATTTGGGGTCCGTGTAAGCAATTATTACCTTGGTATATTTCATGGTACTTTGAGTGAGAATTTATTGCGAAATACTATTTCTGAGTTTATCCACTGTTGAAACTTCTGTACCTGGTTTTGTTTAGAGTAAAACTAATTTTGTGTTTTGGTAAGACTTCATGGAGAGTGAAGAGAAGCCCAGAAACCTGGTTTTACATCGCACAGCTTAGACCTAAACCTGTACGTTTAGAAAATTACCACGAAGTCAATTTTATTTCGAAGTATTCAGAACATATAGCACCTTACTTGTTGTTGTTGTTGTTGTTGCTTCCAGCCACCTGACCAAAGTCAATAGACCCGGGCAGCCCCACCAGGGTGGAGCTGTCCACATTCCCGGAGAAAGGCTAGGACCTCCAGGGGTCTATCCCAGAGGGCTTGGGCTGAGGGGGATGGGCCCAGGTGGAGAACACGGGCCCTGTTAGCCTGAGGGCAGGAGGAAATGAGGTGTTGCAGGGTGTCTTCTTGGCCTGGACAGAACCTGCAGTAAGGGTCCGCTGCTGCCCCGATACGGTGCAAAAAACCAGTTTAGTAGCGGGGTAAACCCGCCGACCCTGAGTTGGGAAAGGACTGTTCTCTCTCTTCTTTTGAGATTGCGTTCAGAGGGGCTGGGGGCGCGCGGGATGTGGTTAAGATAACAGAGTCTGTCTGGCTGGAGACCTGACATCCACTGGTCGGTAAAGTGCCTGGAAATGAGGCATTTGACCGCACTGACGTCCACTTCGGTTTCTGATTGGCTGAGGCTACTGGCTAAGTTGGCCAGTCGGTCTGTTGTCTCGTTTCCCTGAATACCCGAGTGGCCGGGTAGCCAGTTGATGGACAGGATTCTGGGTTGTGCAGACAGGATTCCAGCTATGCGGCTCCAGACTGATGCTTCCAATTCCGTGGAGGCTCTGCTGGGTCCGGACTGCAACTTTTTTCAGCAGGGCCTGAGAGTAAGAAAAGATCCTGATCCTTCTGTCTTCGTCGGTGGAGACATCCTGCATCCAGCGCAGTGCAGCGTCCAGAGCTCTCAGTTCTGCACCGAAGCTCGAGGTCAGCATGCCTGCCGGTTCCATTAGGTTCCTGGTCAAGTTTTCTCGGTGGTAAATAATATGGGCTTCGCTTCCTCCGTTCTTCGTACCTTCTTATGCCGACCCATCAGTGAAGATGGTGATATCGACAGGGTCCAAGGTACTTATGGCACATTCCGTAGTTGCTTTCCGTTTCTCTGGTGCATCCCTCCGAGAGACGCCAGGGATCTCCGCTGTGACGGAAAGGCCAGGCGGAGATTTCCAAGGAGGGAATGGACTAGCTGCAGCCAGTTTCCCCAGGGGCAGGTTGGCGACGGCGGCTTCCGTAGCTAGGGATCTACCTTCTTCTCTCCATGATTTCTGAGAGACTAGCCTCCTGGCCACTTGTGAGTTGAAGGAATTTGCATTAAGGTTGTTGTTCGGCTGGTATTTCTCGTAGGCCACTGCAGTGAGGATTTTGGCCCGAACATGGAGAGGAACGAGCTCGGATTCTTTCACAGTCAAATCGGCCGGGGAACCTCTTGAGCAACCAGTGATCGCCCGGGCGGCTTCATTTTGGATTACCTAGAGCCGTTGCAGGTTGCTGGGGGCAGTCGTGGTCATCCAGGCAGGCCCGCAGTACTCAATAGCGGAGGCAATGTACGCCAGGTATACCATTCTGAGGTCCTCTTTGCTGCATCCCCAGGACATTCCGGCCAGGGAGCGTAGGATGTTGTTGCTTTTCCGTAGCTTGGTGATGAGGTGCTCAATATGGGCCCTGAAGGAGAGAGACGGATCAAATTTCACTCCCAGGAATGCGGGAGTGTTGGTAGTTGGGATCCGTTGGCCGCAGATGTACAGGTCAGGGCAGAGGTTTCGCTTATTCCTGAATAGGCTACATTCACATTTCTGGACATTGATGGTCATTTTGTTGAGTTCTGACCACTTCACAATGGCGTTGAGGGCTTCTTCTATATGACCCGCCGCTACAGTGGGCTGGGGGTGCTTAGACCAGATAGCAACATCGTCCGCAAAGAGAGAATTCAACTCCCTCCGGGATGACCTCGGCCAAGGAGTTGATGAAGATCTGGAAGAGCGTGGGAGACAGAACGCACCCTTGAGGGACACCACAGGCAAATCTTCTGGGCCGACTGAGGGCGCCCTCAAATTCTACGGCGTAGAATCTGTCACTCAGGAAATTCTTTACCCACTGTATAATGCATCGGGGCACATTGAGTTGAAGGAGGGCTTTCATCAGACCAGGGTGCCAAACAACGTCCTGGAGAAGTCAATTAGGGCCATAACCGTACGATGAGCTGGTTTTCGTTGATTGAATCCATCACTGATGGATTGGGTGATTCTTAAGACTTGATCTTTTGTAGTTCTTAGTCTTCTAAATCCCGCTTGGTACTTGGTGATGGCTTGGCTTCGCTCCAGGAAGTATGTGAGCCGGCCCAGAACCAGGCGCCCCATGACCTTTGCCAGGCACGACGTGAGGGCAATAGGTCTGTAGCTCGGAATCTGAGACGGGTCCTTTCCCGGCTTGACAATAGGAATGATTTTAGCCCTTCTCCAGACAGCTGGGCAGCCAGATTCCAGGAGAGATCTATTGCAAATGGTCAACAGAATTTCTTTGCCCAATGATGTAAAGTGCCTAAGGCTGACGTTGCGGACCCGATCAGGACCGGGGGCTGCAGCCGCCTTTAGCCGGTGCAGGGCCAGCTGCAGTTCGCCAGCAGTGAAAGGGCTACACTCCTCCGGTTCATCCGGGTCGTGGTGGCAAGGCTGGTTCAGCTGATTTTTGGTATCAACCACAAATTTCCGGTCCGGCTTTGAAGTTTTAACCGAGGCTACTTGACCATATTCTTTGATGAAGCCATTTGCCTTGGCCAGAGGGGTTGATAAGATTTTCCCATTTCTGGCTAGGCATGCTCCGGACGGTGCTGATTTGGCTTTTCCGCTGATATTTTTGACCGTTCTCCAGATCTCAGTCGGGTCTGTTCGAGGGTTTAGTCTAGAAACATATCTGGCCCAGTGCTCCCGCTTCGAGTTAGAGATGACGATCCTAGCTTCCCTGCAGGCGTCTTTCCAATCTTCCAGCTTGGCCGGGTCACGGCTAGCTTCGGTGGATAGGCGTTCACGCTTTCTGATGGCATCGTTGGCTTCCTGGCTCCACCAGGGAACATGGGTTCTGGAGTCCCCAGAGGGGGCGCTGGCGTCCTGGGCCTCGGTGACAGCTTTACTGAACAGATGGACTAGCTGGGCGAGCTTTAGGTCAGATGCGTTGCTGATGTCGGCTAGCTTCTCATCGAGAAGCTTTTCGAAATTAGGCGAATTAGTTTTTGCTAGCCGCTGGTGCTTGATTTTCTTCTTCACGAGCGGTCCAGCCGCTTCAATCGACAGCCAGATTGGGTGGTGGCCCGAGTCTCCAGGCGAAGCGTTCACCGCCAGCTGATGGAAGGGACTAGGGAAGAGTGGGCAGCTGAGACATCAGGTGCTGAGCCGTTCCCGGTGACGGGGGTGGTTCCCGTCCTCAATCCATCGTTTACCGGGACAGGGCCTTTGGCCTGCATCCAGGCTTCGAAGGCGTCACCCACTGCATCTGCTGAGTGAGTGGAGTTGTCCCATAAGGGGCTATGCCCGTTGATGTCACCTAGAACCAGTGACCCCCTGCAGGCCGGCAAGGAGGAAGGCTCGAACAGCTGCTGTCTACCGACACCCGGCGATCTAATCACCGTCGGAACATAGATGTTCGTGATAGTCAGTTCCCTGCCTTCGTAGATTCGGACTGTGACAGATTCTGTGGTCTTGTCGGCAGTGGCAGGATGGGGGATGGTGTGGTGTTGGATTCCATGTCAGACCAGGGTGGCTACACCGCCTCCGATTTTGCCTCCCTGGGCATTCGGGTTCCTCTTCACCGTACGGTCCGCTCTATATGTGGAGTAGCCGTTGCTACTGAAAGGCTTAACCGGCTGCAGATGAGTTTCTTGGAGCACCAGGACATCCACCTTTTTGCTGTGAAGCCATTTTTCCAGTTCAGCCTTTTTGCTGACACTGGGCCCGTTTGAGTTCCATTGCAGTATCCGTAAGGGCCGAGCGGACTGTTTGATTTTGGGCTGTCGTTTGCGAGGGATAGGCGGTGGGCTACGACGGCCAGTGGTGGCCGCAGCAGCAGCCGCATTAGCAGCTGCAGGAGCAGCGAGGGCAGGGGCGGCAGTGGGAGGAGTCGGTGGGAAGCCAACGGCAGGGGTTCTTTGGAGGGGGCTAGTTGGAGTAGGAGGTGGCGGAGCAGGCGTACCCTGGAGGGTACTGGGTGGGGAGGGAGGACAATTGGAATAGAACCATCCATTGGAGTTGGCAGCCAGTAACTGCCTGACCGTAAAGCCCAGACAGACTCTGTGCGACCATTGGCCACATTTCGCGCACGCTATTGAGTAGTCCTTCCTGTTTACATTTACACCACAGAACCCGCAGGGATAGGTAGTAGCAGGGCCTGGGTTTTCCTCGACATCTCCCGCCAAAATCAGTAGCCGGCGCCAGGAGGCGGGGTTGCCTGGGCCGGCATCGAAAAACCACTTGGGCAGACCAAAGGAGAATCCTGCCTTCCTTGAGAAGGAAAGAAAAAGGGTTGCCATTTCGCATCCCGGGGCGGGGGCTTGGGGCACACATCCCAGGAAGTTCCACCTTTCCACCACGTTGAAGCGACAACATCGGACAGGGCACCCTACTTCACACCTGTAAGCGGCTTGGGAATCGATTTAAGGGCACAAACATGATAAAACTTTGCTGGAGCCATTCTAATGGACAATGTGTCCAATCTCCAATGCTTTGCTCCTAAGAGCTTTAAATTCTGCATTAGCCCGACACCTTCACTCAATTCGTTTACTACAGAGTTTAACCATTCACCAAGTCGATAACTGTATATTTTTCTGTCAAGTCCTATTTAAGTGACGTTGAATCCTTTGATGACTGCTTTAAAGTTCAGTTGAACTCAAACATCCCTTAAATTAGACAGTCACCGACATGTTTCTACTACGGAAGTGTTAGTAGTGATTGGTACTCTGGAAAGCTGAGGCATCACAGCGCCATACGCGGAGTTCTCTTTCCGGACACTAATCAGTGACTTAAAAACAGCTGAGTGTTGGCAACGCGACTTGAAGAACAGCATTGGCTTCACTTACATATTCTTTAGTTTCTTTACACCTGTATTTCGTTCCATCAGTAGAAATTCGTTTTAATCGAAATTTACAGCTCTTATACCGTAGGTTAGGTCTTTATTACTAAATCAAATCACTACTGTTTTACTTCAGAGTTCACACGGTTTTGAATGATTAATTACTTCTTTCATGCTTCGGCTCGTGCCATGACAAGACCGAAACTAGCAATGCCTGGCAAAATGATCTTATTCTGTATAGATATTTTCTTGAAAAAGTCGAGTTTACAGATTGCAGAATAGGTTAGGTAAATTAGGTTTTGCAAACTTTACTTTGTGTAAGATCGAAGATCGCAAGGAAATAGAAAGGAAGCAGCATGTAGGAAATAAAGAAAGAAATGATTGAAAAGCCTACTTAAGAAAACCTAAGATTGAAGCCTTTACCTAAATAGCTATAGTAATGTTTCTACAGAAGAACCCTATGGTCTGTTGATATTATGTATAACTATATTTCAATGTTAGGAAAGAGTTCAGTGAGGTTGGTTGCTCATTATACTGAGCTTGCATATCCATAAACTATACTTAGTTTACTGTCTTCTACTATACTACCAGATCACTCCATCACCATCTACTATCAAAGACTCTTTACCATATACTCTCTACACTGCATGTTTTCGTATCTGGTTTAATGAAATCGCATGCAAGTTTTTTCTGTGTGCTGCCACAGACACTAACACTTTAATTTTCAAATCTAAGCTTAACATGGAAGCTTGCCTTTCTTGTTTCTACTCCCAAGTACATGTACGATTACGATTATAATTGTGTAATTAGAAGGCTAAAATTAGCTCACTCCAATGAAAACTCGATATCAACGCTCTGTATTTAATCTACCCTCTAGTTTGGTTGAAAATTCTTACATTAAAAAATTGCATTGTTGATCCGCCATGAAGAGCACCGTATGCCACGGCGGTTTGGTTAACCAGATCATCCATGCTTTTAATTGGTATCCATCGTTTGTCCACTGTTAGTACTGCAGCTAAATTTGCCGTATATGCTGAGACGAGAACTAACGTAAATACCCACCACACTCCACCCAACAATCGAGTGGAAATCGACATTGGCCCGAATTCGCATCCTCCTTTCATCAAAGTGCTGATAACATACCAAACCGTATTTGAAAACGTGTAGTTGTTCTTGAGCTCTATAATAAAACTACAGCTAAATATGAAAACGTACACATGAAAGGACTAAATTAAAAAATGAAAAACGTAAAATCATACCACAACGTCACAATAACAATATCACAAAATTATGTATCGAAAAGAGCGTTCATTGATTGTCCAAGTGTTGAATTGTGTTCTAGAGTTGCGCAACGTAATGCGATTGCCGTCGTATATTTCTCTTGAGCCTACGGGACCAACGTTGGCAACAATATTTTTAACTCCTCCTCTTTATTACGCACTTGAGGATGTGCATATCGTAAATTATAATTTCACATGTACACGTAGACTACGCACACAGTTTGCATGCAAATGCAAGATTGATCAAATCTGCCGCATTAATAAATTGATAACTTTAGCATTATTAAATTACTAATATTTAAGTGAACATTTTACTTTGCGCAAAGGTAAAGTCTCTTAAGCTTTCACCTTTCTTAAGCCGCCGTCCACCGGTGCAACGGAAGCTCGTTATCCATTCATATGGGGTTACACGAGCAATAAAGTAAAAGATCACGGTCAAAATAACGATGGACAAAACTACATAAAGCCAAACATGAATGGATAAAGGATTTAAGAAAGACCAGAGGCCGGGAGGTTGTGGTCCAGGAATTTTAAACAACATGCTAATTCCGAGGGATAAAAACGGCTTGGTGAAATCTACAGCCTGGGACCTCTTGTAGTTGATAGTCAACGATGCCACAGCAATATCAGCTCTCTAAAATTAAAAAGCAAATTTAAATAATTAAAATGCATAAAGATCTACCGAAACTGCATTTTTGACATCATAGGTAGGGGCATAATCTAGACTAACACGTATGCATTCGGATTTCTTTACTGAATTTATAGCCTCCAACTCACGGCATCTTGGCTTGCTGTAAAAGTTATGCATTATGGCAATTAAGGGGGGGGGGGCTACGAATTTCACTAAAAGTTCGATGTTGGAAAAGCTAGCTAGTCTTTTGCCACATAGTAGTATTAGGTTTAGTGTGAAATAGTTTAAAGTTTGAAAGAATTCCATGCAGCGTAGCGTCCTGTGGAGCCATCAGAAGTTGGTGTTATCGGTTCAAAGCTCGACATGACACGTACACAAACTTGGCCTCGCCCTGGTCGCTATGTGCAAGGCACGGTACCAAAATTCTCAGGAATTAGTTCTGACATATAGTGCTTTGATATCGTGTAAAATAATCTCTAGACCATTGCCTACTTTTCTGTGCTATAACATCAAAGTGCGAAAAATTGGGTGTTGTAGGTCTATACGGGTGGAGGTTAACTAACTTCTAATGAGCTGTGCTTTACCAAATGAGCCAAACGTTGCTGCAATTAATACTCCAAGTATCTGTCTTAACTTTGGTATAAACGACGTGATTTCGTTAATCCCTGCGTTCGCAGTGCAGGATTATATTATCGATATTTGGTGCCATTTCGAAGATGTGAGCCAATTACTCCAAAATACTGTGGCAGAATCGGCTGAAACTTTGCACATTACAGGCCAGTGAGTGTACCAAGATGTGCCGAAAGCTATGTCACTAAACCTCGCACCAAAGTTTAGAAATGCTAGATTGATTTCTCAAAGTATGGATGGCGATCGCTCCAAAAAGCTCTAAGACAGTTGTAAGCGCATACTGAACGAAGGAAGCGTCCTTTCGAAAAACGGATTTCATATTCGGATTCAGCAGGTCAAATAACCCCTAAAAGCACCTTTTCGGCGAAATCGGAGACAAAAAATTTTTTGACCCCATTTTTACTGCGCTTAGCTAGCTTTTCAGGCCTAAAAATGAGGGTTATTTCTTAACAAAAACTTTGCTAGCACACTAACCAGAAAACCAAAACCCTTGAAACTCACAGATAGTTTGCCCCTATTAGAGCCTAATATTTGTTAAAAAGCTGGAGTAGGCTAGGGGCTGTCAATTTTATTAGATCGAAAACGGCGCACGGTCACTTTGCAACTTTTTGCCAAATTTCAAACTTTGAGCTGTTATAGCTGAAGAAGGAAGCAACGCTCGAAAGCCGGAATACTTTTAATATTTAGCACTAGTAACAGTTAACACTTATGGCTGAAAGTTTCAGAATTGGTCAAACCGTTAATCCACGAGAGCTGAAAAAACCTTTTTGAAAAATCCCATTTTTCGAACTAAAATTTGTACTTTGGCGTCCTGCCAAAAACGATGTATATGAGATATATTGTTGCCCACCCTAAACTTTTTTAATTTGATATGTTGGCTAACGTTGGGGGGAAAAGTAGGTCTCTCCGACGATGTCGTGTCAACCCGTTCGTAGCCCCCCCCCTTAAGTCACGTAAAACCTCACTGAGAGGTGGGATTAGTGGACGAAGCTTAGGCTTAGGTTTAAGCGTAAGCTTAGAGGCGAAGAAAAACTTAGTCCGGAACTTTTGCAGCAAAAAATTTAAAATGGTACTTTAATTATTGCGGACAAGGTTAAGCGACGTCTAAGTTTTCGCTCAGGGCTACAGGGCTAGCTGAATGTAACAGACCCATTAAGCAATTCAAATCAAGGTAATGCAATGCATTGGCGTGCATGGTGTGCTTGGTGTTGTTGGTTTGAAAACTTATGCTCATGCTTAAGTGCGAGAGTTTCGTATGATTGGGTTGTTTGCGTAAGTGTAAAACATTCTTCCAACAGTTACAGGTTATAAGAAAACTGTGCGGGATGGCATTACTCCAGAGACTATTTCTCCAATTAAGCCAGACCAGCTTCCATTCGGAAACAAATTTCCGTATTGTTCATCTTTAGCGATTTCCACGCTAAAGTTGAATTGTAGATCTTCAGCCAACTTATTCAGCAGTTCCATGCAAAATCCTTCAAATCTGTCATTCCCAACCCTTGCTCCGGCGTCTTTTCGAAACATCATATATGGTCTTTCCTAAATACAATAACGCGTCATTGAACATGTTTAGAGAAGTGTGACTATAACTACACGACATTAGCAGGTGCTCACTATACGAATCTTTTGTACGAATCTACTACCTCACTATACAAGTATAATCTAACAAATGTTAATTAAATATTATGCAACGGCTATGAATGAAAGTTAACAATCCAAAGATTTCTTTAGAGCAGTTAATGCTACTGAACGTTCAGCATATCGCGCAATTAAATAAAACAAAGAAGTAGAGCATTAAACATAGACTTGTACGTGGTGGTATGGAGATAAACTACATGCAGTCATAATCTTGTTCATAGTTTTTCTAATGTGAGATAAACAGATACAAGGTACAGATGCACCTTGACAATACACTGCACATTGTCTTTAATGTTTTACCAAATTTACTGTTAACCAATGATCACAATTAATAGTTGTACGACTCACAAGAATTGTGGCAACCCGCAAATGAGGCTTCTAAAATATATTCAAAAATGGAATGAAAAACATCATTGAAATTATTTAGAGCTGCATCAATGTTTGAGTTTAGCCAATAACATAGGATTTTCTTGTTTTACATTAATAACTATAACAACTAGATTGCGATGTCTTTTCGACACAGTTGTGTCCAATGAATCTAAGACATACAGAGCTTTCCATGTGAAGAGCAAGATCCCCTCCGTACCAATCATCTGATTTATTTGTAGCATGTATCCAGGCTTTGGTTGGATCCCAGGAACCAATCTATAAATCGCAGGCAAGCATAACAAATTCATTTATTAAAGTGATACAAAAATTTGTCGTTAATCTACTTTTGTCTAAACCTCATGGCTCCAAAAAGATGTAGCTATTAATAATATACCATAAACGGGACTCAGAAGATATAATGCCTAAATTGTAAGAATTGGATTCTCAAACTCACTAGCGAAAACTTAGAATTGCTAGAATTCAGAAGAAACCTTTCGATGTTTTCATTTTATATGCCCGTAACAGATACAAACTATTTACAACAAATTGATGTACTAAATTTTCCGCAGCATTTTCTATATAATTTGTAACCTTTTCAGTAATTCCGTAGTAATTCAGTTGGTAAACATCCAGCTTAATTCCATCTCGTTGTCTTCCTCTAAAGGTAACTGGGCCTGTCAAACCATCTGGCAGTCCCTAAACATTGACTAACTCTGTTTATACTGCGAAATAAAATTGGCATTCATCCCTTTAAGAGTTAAATTTGAGGGAGGGTGTCAGGTATATCTGAAAGTTAACATGCAAATTTACCCTTGATCTGATCCTGTTTTATATACATTGCTATTAAAGTGCGTACAGTGTATACATATATAGCAAGATTGTCTTGTCAGAACTCTCATAAATTCACACACACACGGTAGAAGTACGCTGGGCATACTCGTTGTTATCACATATCTCAATGATCTCCAGCCCGCTTGCAAGTCGGCTCACAAACGAACAGTGCATTCTAATTTTTTTTGAAATGATAACTATTATTAAACCCAATATTCAGTTTGAAATTGTGACTGTTGCGACGTTCAGCTCACAAGCTTAGCTGCTGAGTCCGACGGATTCAAGTCTTGGGGATTGAGGTGAGCGAATTATGCATAGGTTTTGGTCTGATAACAGCGAGCAAAACTTACAGCATATGTAATATAATTAAATAGGGTTTCGCCATGAGCATACGGAATAGGATTCCAACCACTTGGCGTTTTCTCACATCTTGGTAGAGGAACACTTTTTATGATTCCAGAAGCATTAAAATAGCCTCTCGCGAACGTAAAGACGGCGTCTCTCATTAGTGCAATTTCTGTCTAAAATATTTTAACGCAAGTGTATATGTCACCGTAAAACTGTAGAATCAGGAATTCTGCAGAATTACTGAAATTTTCAGGAATTCTACAGAATTCCTGAACATTTCAGTAAAACTGTAGAAACCCTTTGTCAGGCGCTGATTGAGTCTTCCACCGGCGGGAATTTTCCACGCTTTAGTGGGGACAGCCCTTCCGTTAAATCTTCTAGTGTGTCTGGACTTTTGTCAGGACAAGCTGCAGGGTTTCTAACCCCACCAGCGCAGTAGGCAGTTTTGACAGTGGAAGAGGAACCCGAGGCCCGAGAAGGGCGTGTAGTAGGGCGAAGTTTCCTCCGTCATTGTTCCAATTGATTCAAGGGACTAGTGTTGTTTCAGTAGCCGATTTTAGTTTCAGTTTCAGTTTCAGTCGGTGGTTCGAAATAATTTCAGCTTCAGTTTCAGTCGGCGGACCAAAATAGTTTCAGTTTCAGTTTAAATTTCAGTCGGCAACGTAAAATAATTTCAGTTTCAGTTTTAGTTTCAGTCGGAGTTTCAGTTTCAGTTCGCTTTAAAAACAACGGTTTCCAGCTCAATGAGTTATGCGCCTTTCAAAAAGCTTGGCCGGCTCCACCGACACAATTCCGGAAAGCTCCCTGGGAGAATCCGGAATTCCGTTACTGAACGGGGGAGATTCCGGAATCACCCAACCTGCATTGGGGGGTTTTCAACACACGAAATTTCGCATTTGGGGTGTTTCCAATTTGGAAAGTTTTGGGGAGTTAACGGGATTCCGGAATCCCGTTATCGGCAAGCAAACGATAAATGCAACAAAACTGATAGCTAGCTAAATGCTTACATGTGGTAATTTTAAATATATATGTATATAAGCAGTTGGTAAGCACGCGGGATGAGAATAAGAAGAATAATGGGTACAGACTACAGGTACAGCACAGCACAGCAACCTTGGTTGGGGGGGGGGGGGTTGTTGCAGCAGCAAATCCTGCTTTGGGGGTCCCAAAAATAGGAAGTTTTTACCAGAAATTCTACCCAAAACCATCCAGTTTTTTCCTTTTTCGATATACAAAATCCATTATTTGTAGTCAACAACTACCTATATATACTGCGATTTAAAATCTATTTTTGGACCGTTTTAGCTATTTGGCTGATTTCAAGACATTTTTTAATTCCGCAAAAATTGCCCAAAATTTTGCGATATCTATTTTGATTTTGAGACCCCATTTCAACGTAGTTTCCTCATTCCCTAGGGGAGGGAATCCCACCAAAATTTTGAGACCAGTTACCCCCCCCCCCCTTCCCGATATTTTTCGACTTACCCGCTCCAAGCGTTCGGGTTCCCTCTTCACCCCCGAACGCCCCTGCTTTTGCCCATTTTTGTTTCCCCTTTTTTCATTCCCCCCCTGACTACACTTTTTAGAAACCTGTTGCAAAATTCTCCACAAAGACACTAATTTTTTCCAGTTTTTGGGACGTCCAAAATTTCTGGGTGGGCTACCCAATATCTATACCTGTGCATACACATCTAAACTTGCCTTTCCCGCTCTTAAAATTTTGCAATTTTTGAATGGTTTGCAAGAATATACAAACTTACGCCAAAAAACCACTGAAATTCAATTCATGGCTGTTAATTACGCTATTATAAAAAGGAATCAGTCTTAAAATTGCACATTTTTAGAATTTCGGCCGAAAAATCCCTACCCCATTTGAAATCAGCTGACCCCACACACCCTAGCGCCAGCTGTCTTCGGTGTAATCGGGTAGGGATCAAACTTATTTTTCCAGACCCTCCAAAAATGTATATATATATATATATATATATATATATATATATATTGTCGCAAATATTTTTCAAATTTTTCTTTTAAAGTGATTGTTGCGGGAAGGGGATATATATACGTTTTTTCAGCAATTTTCTGCACTTTCTGTCTCAATATTGACCTAATGTTAGACTTAGAAACATATACGTATATATATAGATATATTATGAGCCTTACGTATGAGTTCTTTGTTATACGGTCCCCAGCATAACGTAAGACATTCAACACAAAATTCAAATTTTCCTTGAATTGGGATTACGTTAACGGAATTCCAGCTTCCGTTAACGGCAATGGTTGCTTGAGGCAATCTTCTTTAACACGCAGTTCCACTTTTAAAATAATGCGATTATTGTGATAATCTAGTATGCATTTTTATATATTGTAGATATATATATATATATATATATATATATATACGAAATACGTGCGTATATCTATACGAAATAATATATATATATATATATATATATATATATATATATGACTGTAAGTTTCTTTTATAGCGAAATTCCGTGACCGCAATTCCAATTTCCGTTAACGGAAAATACTTTTAAAAATTGCTGAACTGGTGATTTTAATGTTCGCTGTATAAATATTTTGATTGATATTTTGTCGCAATTATATATATATGTATTGCGTAAATATATAGATTTTTTAAAGTCCGAAAATTTTTGGTAGCCTCAAAGCAGCGCCTCTGGAACCTGTATGTATATACATGATATCTGAGGCCGGTCACGAAAGAAGGAAAAGGTCAGTCAGAAAAGGC
>JASAND010006737.1:0-15493 GCA_030248195.1 Trissonchulus latispiculum
AAACTAAAACTTAACACAGGCAAGATCTTTTAGACTCCGTTTAGTGTAGGAACTTCTTTTGAAACGATGACCAATTAGAAACTAGCTTTTTAACCACTTTTGAACACAAGATCTAAGTCATTCCATTACATATTTAAGTTGTTACGAATGCTGCTTGGCTGCATTTTATCGAGTAAATAATGGACTTAGCTATGGACCTACGCTTTGGAGGCCCCTACAATTACTGTTGCAGAACATGCATTCTGTCTTTTGGCTTTTGAGCTGAAGAATAAAACAGCAATTAATCCAAATCTTAATTTAGATTTAAGCCCAGCCTCAGCCATTCCTAGGGATAGTTGCCGTTTCAATTAGATTCCATTAGCCAACTTGCGAAAACAGCTGTAAAGCACGTTGGAAATTGGTAGATTGATAATGTCTTCTGCATTTCCATATTTTTATCATGCTTGGATACCTTAGTTAATCAAAGTTGCTCAAGCAATTTCAATTACACCAGCAAAAAAATTCAGTAAAAACTATCATCATGATTATACATTTGTCGGTTTTTGTCAGTAAAAATGTTGGGAATGCCATAATTTTATTGATCCAGTAAAGCTGTCATCTAGTTGCACTAAACACGTATTAAATTGAAATTGAACAATTTAAAACATCTATATAATATTTTACTTTTGAATAAGAATGTTGTCTGAAAACAGAAACGAGGGCCACGTTTATCGTGGATCAATGTTAGACGATCGTAGTCGAGTCAGTCTATCGAGATTGGATCTCGCGGGACCTAGGGTTCGGAGCTAAAATTAAGGTCACAGATGGATATCAGCCGATCACAAAATTAAACACCTATCGGCTTAAATTAAAATTAAAATTAAAAGATACAAAAATGACAAATAGGGATTCTGATTAAAATAAAAATAAAGTTGTCTCTGATATCTGACGATTAAAACGAATTTGTCATAACTTTTTTATGGAAACACAGGCTACTACAGGGATTATGGCCTTTAGACGTGTTAAATTAGCACAAACAAACTCCAAAGTTATGCTTCAAAAAAACTACATATACGATCTTAACGATATCTCAACTCGATATATGAGATCACAACGTATCAACAAAATTGTTCAGATTTTAGTTTGGTTACCGAACAACAGTGCGTGTTACCACTGGTAAAACGCCCTTCAACCTGATGTTCAATCAGCTACCTAGACAACCTATAGCGGCGTCCAATAGATGTGTCACTGTAAAATTGCATAAAACGGAATTATGCATAAATTCCGCTTTATTTCAGGAATTATACATAATTCCTGACTATTTTCAGGAATTTTGTATAAATCCTGAACCTTTCAGGAATATTGTAGAATTCATGAACGTTTTAGGAAATTTTGTATTTGTCTGCCTTCTACAAGAACTACTTATTTTGAGAAGTGTTCATCTCTCCGGCCCCAAAGCGGGGCCGCAACTAGCACTCCTACATGGAAAACTCTGTACCCTGGGCAATCCTACATGGAAAACTCTGTACCCTGGGCAATTTACCGAGAATATCCAGAGGTGGTCGTCTGCTGGTGGAGCTACCACAGTACCTCCATTACGGTGAAAGTAATGGACGTACTGACAGCCTTGTAGAAAACCTCGGATAATTGCTATGACAGTTATTCAGTTTCAGCATTCTCCACACCCAGACAAGATCCTAAAATTGCTGACAGTACCCCTAACCGACGAAGACTGGGGTGTGGTGGCTGTAACAAACTACTTATTTCTGTTGAACGAATTCAGAAACCATGATCAATGTAATAAAACATTTAAGTGAAGCTTCTTTGATGTAACTGGTCGTTGTTTCCAAAAGGGAAGCAAATATTAACAGTAGTAGTAAGTAGTAGCAGTAGCAGTAATAGTAGTAGCAAATATTAATAGATTTTGACACTATTAAATAAAACATGTAGTTAAAAATTGATCAGGCACTAACTATTTTTTTTGCGTAAATCAGTGCTCTGATAACAAGCAGAAGATTTATGCAGAAGGGTTGTTGGAAGATATGGAGCTTAACTTTTCTAAAAGTATTGTGCCGGCTACGCAGCAAAGGATAACGTTTTGAGGGAGGTTAGCTAGAATGTGTGGTAATGTGTTGGAGGTTTTTGCCTTTTTGGGAATGTTGATGTTTGTGTGAATTAATCCGTATGACTTGAAAAACTTGAAGGCGCGTATTATTGAATTCATTTGTTGATAGAATTCAATTTGTATATATGTCGTAGTGAGAATAGCTCTTCTGTGAAATTGGCAATTTCGCTGGTAGCTGCCTGTGAAACGGGCAATTGCCATTTTCACTCGTGAAACTGGCAATACGGGAGAAATGTTAGATTTTCAAGGCTCACAACGTCAAACTAGTATTAGAAAACAAGATATGGCGAGGTGCAATTAAAATTTAATGGGAGTTAAAACAAATTACGTATAATATAATGGGTGTTAATGACATTGTATGTGTAATGAAATTACTGTTTCTGTTACTGTAATTGTTGTTTTACTCAGTAAAAAGGCGTTTCGCGTTATTACAGCCTCACCTAGCAACTAGGAATAGGGTACTAATAACTAGTATAAGGTGGCCTAAGTAAAGAATAATCTAGGCTCTACCCGGAAATCTGCCAAAAAAAGCTAATCTAGAGAGTTGTTAATTGGTTCTATTAATTAGTTCTGTTGAAGATCTCATGGCCAATCCAGTAATCTATGCCAGGTAATTGTATAAAAGAGCGAGCTTTATTGTCTACTGTCAATCGTAACCTGTAACTGCACTGCCTGTCTGTCAGAACTGCCAGAATTGCCTTAAAACTCACAATAATCTGGTTAATTATCAGGGCTTAATTAAGGTGTCTTAACTGTGTTCCTGCGGCCGTATTGAGGCCCTCGAACTACACTAATTAGTGAACTTAATAGGTGTTAGAATTGTCCAAAAATGCATGATTACCTAAGCTATCTCAACTCTTAGTGCAAGGATTCGAACCTTTGACCTTTTGCCCTTTTGTATGTGTGTGGGGCGGCCGTATTGAGGCCTCCTACGATTACGCAAACCACTATTACATCAGTCTTGTGTAAGGGCGGTCGTAATTGAGACCCCCTTTAATACCCCTGCCTTTCCCCTCTTCATGTCAGCGTTGCGTAATTGCCAATCTTGGCATAAATCTCCTTAAATAGCAAGAAAACACGTTATTATTTATCTTGTTCGTACATTTACACAACAAACACGAACAATTACACATTATTAACAGTGTTCTTCTTTTAATTCCTGAAACAACAAAAAAGTAAAAGTTAATTACACAGTTTTAAATCCTACGTTTTAGTTTTTTAATTCCATTATTTAGGGAGTTATTTAACTCCTCCCTTTTCTCTTCTCCTTCTACGGGTCGGCCTTTTTTCTTTGACCGCCCGTCTGTCTGTCTGGAGAGCGTAGAAAGCTCCCAGACCTTACGTGAACGAATGCCATTCATGCATTCATTCACGTAAGTCATGTAACAGTGACCTTATAAGGGTCACCGCTGACCTCCCACCCTCAAAAGGCTGAATCCAGCCTTACACTACTCAGCATAAATATAGGTAAGACAAATAATACATACATATATACAATCATACAATAATAATAGGTACTTAATAGGTAACTTATAATTCTAAGTAGTTCTAGGTAGTTTATATTCTTCATTTTTACTTAGGTACCTACGATTCTTACGTAATTTGTTTTCGTCTTTTCGTCTTTCTGGGTCCTTGATGGACCAAACAGGTGAGGTCCCTTTGCTTTCTAATAAGCAAAGGGAGCCCTTTGTCTTGGCCGCTGGAGGACCAAGTTTTAAGAAAGATTGGAGTTTCTGTTTACTCCAGATTTATGGGCCCCAGCAGAGACCCCTAAAACTTGATACTTAAAATCCGGCCTTTGGCCTCCTTTCTGTCTGAATTAGGGGTCATCTGTTCCCATAAATTTGGGAGTCCTCCAGCCGCCAGACGCGCCTGTGGGCTACCGTAGGTCACGACTCGGTAGCCCAATAGCACAAGCGTGATCATTTAAAACAGCCAATCAGCTGTTAGCAAGCTTAAGGCCAACCCCCTGACGGGGTCTCGACTGCAATTAGCAGTTTGCAGTCAGTGCTTGGCTGGCAGTCGGGGAGAGAGGTTGCTCTCTCCCCTTATATTCTTAGCTTTACCATTGTCACCCCCTTATTGTCCGTATGTACCCGGGAGAGGTGTGTCTTGCGCCAATTATACGGAGGCCTGGACTATAGCACCTCTCCCCTTCCCCCCATTTCCCTTTAGGGTTTTTATTTCAGCAACTGCCAGCCAGGCACTCACGCTCTGGCCGCCCCCGTGAGCCCATATGTCTTCGGACGGCTCACGGGGAGCACTGCTTTTGACCTGGGGACCCTTATGCCTGAAAGGCGGTCCCCAGGTCCCTCCACTCTCACTATTTACCCGGGGTCTTCGGACCTCGGAAGACCATTTTGCCATTCTTTTTCGGGCCTAGCGCCCCTTATCGGTTGTAATTGTACTTGCGAGGGTGTGGGCCTTTCGCCCCACCCTCAAGGGGTATTTTCAGCGCGACTTTCGTAGTTTTCTAATCAGTTTGCGAGCAGTTGACCCTCGCAAACCACCCATGCCTAAAAGGCCATAACTTGTTAGTTTTTCCCGTTTTCTGTACCTCTCAAAAAGGCATCTTTTGGTCCTACTTACGAGCGAATTGTCGTAGGTTACTTCATTCAAAAAGCCCAAACTAAAACCCTTTTCTTTACCTTTTTCTAACCTTCCAGTTTTCACTATAAAAGCCATTCTTTAACACCCAAAACCGACGCAAACTTGGGTGGTTAGTTTTAAGGGAGGACCCTCACCTACCCACCGTGAGGAAGGGGAGTTAGGCCACTCCCCGGGAGTAGGTCTTTCAGGTTAGGTCCCCCCACAATCCCCATAGCCGGCAACTAGAGTTGCCGGCCATGTTTTTCGTCACAAATCCAAAGCCACTGTCATAACCTTGTTGTGTTTTGTAACAATCGCCGGATTAAAACATGAGGCTTCCCAAAAACACCTTAAAAGCTGAAAACTCAACCTTTCAAATACCGTTCAATCTATTAATTATCAAGACGTTAACTGGGGAATACCGGCTTCCCCTTAATTAAAGCTGTCCTTACCATATTTTCTGTAATAATTGCTGTAACAGCAATTATTGTCCCCATTGGCTTTTACACACACACACACCAAAATACAAACAAAAAATACGGATGATCACGTGGGAATGGCCATTTCTGGGCCGTTCCCGAACTATATTGCACTTTCACGCAACTGTAGCTAGTTATACGAATTAGTCAGGCTAGTATCTTGGGAATTAGCCCCATTTTAGTACTGTGAAACCGTAATTTGTATTGTGTTGTATGAATGCGGCTCCTCACGTAAACTCCTCCAGCTGAGGTTGTGAGAGAAGTCAAGTATGCGTGGGGTGTGAATGTTGCGTAACTGTGTCTGAATGATTGTGTGAGTGACTGTGAGTGCATGACTGAAACTGTATGCGTGAAATAGCGTAGTTACGACTGTCTGTGTGTCTACTGTTTAAATAAGCGTGTGAAAGTAGTGCACTAGTATGTGTGAATCTGTATGAATGGAATTACGTCAACGTCTGTTGTGTGTTAATAACCGTATGAATGGGACTGCTCATGTAAACCCCTCGCGGAGGTCTTGAGTGTAGTCCGTAAGGAAATAGTTAGTTAAATAATAATATGAAGCAGTAGTTAGGTATGATAACTAGGGCATTATAAACAGTTAGGTTAGGTCAAGAACAATAGTCTAACTAGGTGTTAGTCAGTTTAGTAGTTATGGTTAGTGCTAGTAATTATAGTTAGTACCAGTAACAGCGGTTAATATTGTAGTGTTAGTTAGGTTTGTTAATAATTGTTAGTTGTCACTAGTATGTGAAATCCGGTTAAAGATTGACCCCCAGAGGCCCGCGTAGGTCACCTGCTTCAAGGTGCGGGTCCTCTGCAAGAAAGGGGCAATTCACCATCGTCCAGTTAGATTTCTAGGCCCAGGTTAAGAGGGTTGGTAACCTCATTTGCATAATTACGATAATATGTTCTAGGTACCCAATGGTAGGTTACCAACCCAGGTTAGGGTTATAATTGTCGTCATTAAGTCTAGTTAGGCCTGTAGGGTATAAAATAGGCCTCAGTTGGTACCAGGTAGTCTGTAGTCAGTAATAGTCAGTAATGGTCAGTAATAATCGGTAGTACTTAACATTATCCTGTTTAAGTGGCCAGATTTGGGCCTTAAGTTAGTATTAGTCGTCAGTTATAACAATTAGGTTACTCCTCATATACTGGGCAATACGTAGTAGTTAGATTAGGTCAGTGTAGCTGTGGTTTAGGTCTGTAATAGATGCTGAGTAGTGCCTACGTGACTCCATGCCCGTGAGAGGCTCGGCCAGAGCCTCATTTGCATATTTAGCCAAGTAGGCCGGAACGGCCCAAGCTTGGCCCTCTTCGCTCGTGTGTCCTTCAAAAACGTCAATTTTCATCCGTTTTCAACCTAAAACTATAAAATAACGCATTACACATTACACAATACACAATTCGGGTCTTGAACCCGCACGTGAAAGCCAATCGGTCCGGACAATAGTTGCTGGGGTTTTAATCCCCACCACCTCTGTTTCTAATGGGTTTTAACCCATTTGATTCAGGTAGCCACCCGATCTGCTCCGAGCGTACGGTATCTGCTGCTGGAATCAAGTCTGATCATTGCCCTGTTGGAGATAACTGTGTGACGAATTGCTAGTGCCTGTCCAGTCTTGTGTCTTGTCCAGTGTTGTTTGGATCCGGAAAGAGATCCCAGTGCCAGTGTTAATCCAGTCCTGTCTGATCTGTCTCGTGGAGTCGCTAATTAGGTACATATTGGGCCTACTTTTGGTACAGAACCAGGTCGTTGTTGAGCAGACGCGGTGAAAGCTACCGGAAGTAATCGTTGGGAAAACCTATTGCTATCATCAGGAACTTTTGTAGAACTATCTGAAAACCATGTTCAGTGAAAGCAGCACCGCCTACATTCTTATCCTAGTGGCCGAAGCCACCCTCTAAAGACATTGACAATTTGTTTAGCTTGTCATATATTAACTTTGAGATAATTATCTGAGGAAGCCGATCCGACCTTTCCGACAATAACCGACACTCTCCCAGCCTGTAACTGTCATTATCCATTTCAGAGACCGGAACTCTTCTCAAAATTCAGTTATTCTGGGCAGTCAATTATACGGAGACGCCAGAGCAAAGCCAACCTCGCTCCCACCCGATTCGGATTATAAACAGTTGTTAACTAGTATACCTTGTGTGTGTGGTCCCAAGAGTTACTGTAAGGGACAGAGTCACAGTAGAGGCTAGCAAAGAGCCTAAGAGTTGAGTTGAGTGAAAGCATATAGGATACCGGTCTAGTAGTCAAGTTAGTCCTTATCAGCATTAGAGTGTACTATACCTGAAGCAAGAGTACTGTAACGACCCCGAAACCGGATAACCAGCCCTAACCGAGAAAGTACAAGTACCAGTCAAAACCAAAGTCAAAAGGCAATTCTGGCAGACAGTATCTTGTAATACTGTTGATTGTAAGACTATACCTGTAGTGACCATTGTCTGCTGGAATTTGATAAACCTGTGTGTCTATTTTGTAATAATAAATAATTATCCTTTCAGCTGCTTCGGCTTTCGCGTATATTTCAGAGATCCCCAACTCTATCCGCATTGAGGTTAGAGTTGAACTGACAGTCGCCCATAGAGACTATAAATCCCGATTCCCCTGCCTAAAACGAACTCACCCCTTTAGACCCCATTTCAGGTCAGCTATTGAGCCCTGGTTGTCAGCATACCACTACAGCCGGAGCATCAATCTAAGCGAAGATCCATCTTTGCGTGCCGACCTTGACTCGTGCCTTGGATCCTGTTCAGATCTAGCCTAGTCTAGCCTAGTCTATTCTAGCCCTAACCAACTACAAACGACCCCAAACAGAGCAAAAGTTTATTGGAGACACGACCCCCTCCAATACAGAGAAATCCAGCCCAGATCTGACAGAGTCCATTACACATTCTTATAAATTATATATGCACTCTCGCTACTATGCATATCGAGATTCATGTCAATTTATAATAATTCCTAAAGTTTCAAGGAAATACAGCACTTTCCTTGGCAAATAGAATAAATAAGACCGCTAACATGAGCTTTTGACTTTGAAATCATACAGACAATGGAAAACAGAAAAACTTGAATTTGGAGGGTCAAAAACATTCAGAATAAACAGTTTGGTTCAGGAAAAGTTATAAAAATTGGACTCAAATTTGTCTCTTCATAAAGCAAACCCCTTCTCCCGTTCTTAGATAGACGATATTTATTCCCTAAACAGTTGTTCGAGCATTCTTTAACGGTACCTAGGCGTTCATTTCTTTAACTTCTAAAGTTCTTCTCTGACTTTGCCAGAAAAACAGATCAGAAAAACTGTTTCCTAAACTCCTGTGAGAGCGGAGAGAGAAAAATGGGGTCCAAAATAAAGATGAAACCTTGTATTCAGAAATGCTTTTGAACCAGGTACAAGAAAACGGAAGAAAGGTCCCGGTCCCGTGGGAAAATCTAATAGCGGAAGTTCATGAAATATCACATGAAATCTGCAGACAAAACTTCAAAGTTTTCAAAAGTTGATTTCACAAGTTTCGTTTATTGTGCCGTTTTAACTTTATCGGAATTTTATTCGAACCGAATGCTTAACATACTAGAAATATTTCACTATCAATTCCACAGATAAACCTTAAGCTGTCCTCCAAGACCTCACTTGTCCGAATGTGGAACCACAAAGTTTTATGAAGTTTGAATCATTTTATGGAAGAAAACTTTTGAATTGTCACATCTGTGAATGAACTTCTAATTGAGTCAAAAATCTTAGGCTAGGATTGAGACAGATTATGTCTCTATTGACGACTTTGCGTCAATCTTTAGAATCGTCCAACTTAACTTATCACGAAGGAGTGTCAGTTTTTATTAAAACACTGAGCAAACAAAAACTATCTGAGGTGGAAATGCAAAAAATAGGAATAAAAATATAAAGGAAAATAAATGCCCAACCTTGGTTGGTCAAACTTCAGCATCAGCTTGTTTCGTTCGATTGTGTCTGCAGCGTTTGTGTGCCAAATTTCTGTGAGCCAAAAAGACCGAGGAGAAAAACCCCAGCCAGCGGGCAAAACTTCACAAAAGGATCCAGTAAAAAGAGCATTCAACTGTGGAAGTTACATTAACACATTATTAATTAATTAAAATTTATTATTTAATATATTTAGTTGTACTGTGGAACTATCCCAGTTAAGACTGAAAAAAAATTGTCCATGCCGGGGGTGGAACCAGCGCCATTATTGTTTGGAGTCGAAAGTGCTACAACTACGCCACAGAGCTGTCAGCTTAGCTTCCATTTCAGGCTTGTCAATCTTTCCTACGGCCGTTTCTTTATCACTTCGGTGGCTCATACGGTAGAGGGTCGGTGACCACTTGTGCTTTTGAGGTTGTGAGTTCGACCCCCATCTGAGACAGGAATTTTTGGGGTGTTAATTGAGTCACAGCTTTCCTTAGTTTTCTAACCTAAACAGTGGGTATAGTGGAAACGGAAAAGAGTGTGTGGTAAATTACTTCCGAAGCTCGAACTTATTTTTTACCGTTAGATCAAAAATTGTTACAGAAAAAATGATCCCACTCCAGCCGGGCGCGGACGCGCGAAGCAGCATGATATGTCGACTGATCTTCACCTTTTGATAGTTCCAATCGCGAGTAGAGGAAACGCCGACGTGCGTGCGTCTACGCGACCCGCCACAGTTGGAAATGTCGACGCACGTCATCGCATTTGCATTCAAACTTGCAGCATCTCAGTTTATGCGCACTGACGCACATAGCAACGTGCACAGGTGCGCCAATGTGCGTCTACAAACTCCAACATACACTTCGATGCGCGTCAACGCGAAATGAAATCACCTTTCTGTAGGTTTCTGTTTGGGAATGTTAGTTAGTATAAACTTAGTTTGGCTGAAAACCGAGCGGTATTGTTGTTGTGTACTTAACTAATCCTAATCAAGAATACTTATTACTTGGCCCACCAGCATATGGTTAAGGAAGCACAATTAAGCTTTAAAGCTAAGAAATAAACATGAAATACTTTAGTTGGCTAAATTGCAAACCTAAAGCTTGACCATATGACCCAGATATTTTCCAAGCTACCTATGATATTTGAAACAGAGTTTAAAACCAGCAAACATTGTTGCTATGTATACTTTATTAGGAATAGCTGGCCCACCATCATTTGGTTAACCAACAGTAAATACTTTAGTTGGCTAAATTGTGAACCTACATAAAGCTTGACCACGTAAATGCAGATATTTTCCCGGCTACCGGTGAGATTTCAAGCTCACAGAGAAGATGAAACTAAAGTTGGAAATAAACGGATTTGGAAAGGAAGTTAATTTCTTTTCTGGCGATCAAATATCTGGATAAGATTCATCTTGGCAGACTGGTTTAGACTTAAGATTAGTCAACAAAAATGTTTGAAAAATCTGGTGTTGAGTTTCAACTCTCTATTTGTTGTTTAGTGCGAACGTGGCAGAGTAGGGTATGAAAACTGTTTTTTACGGATGATTCACGGATTTTAGGAGAGCTTAGATGTTTGAAAAAAAGATTTTTTTAAATCTACTACTGTATGGCTGTTCAAATTTCAGGAATCTCATAGTTTTCGGAATAATTAGCAAATAATTAGCAACAGTTATGCAAACCGTTAGAAAGACTCGAGCAGTACATAACTTAATACTTAGCGGTGCTTAAGCACCACTTATTAACTTGCACTTAATGCTCAGTAAAGAAAACTAATATTGTGTACACTTATAATTAGCATTGTTGCTTGTTAACACTTGCCTGCTAAACTAGGAACCAAGACGTCCTAATATCGTCATTTATACGAGAAAAGAAAGCCACTTAGGTGACTTCACGTTACGGCAATGCGTAACGGTTGTAAGTGTAAGTGTAATGGAAGTAAGTGTAAGTGTAACTTTGCATTATTTACTTCTGCAAATAGATTATAACTAATTAACTAGCTACAATTTATAAAATAATAATTATTGTTAGTATATTATATAATAATTGTTATATTATAATAAAATTATAATTATTGCATTATACTTAAAAGCTTACCATTCTCAAAGTCGAAATCGAAAACGGATTTGTCCGGAAATGGTGAAGAATCCAGTGATAAATCACGATTTTTCGTCATAATAAATGTTTAGGTGATAAAAATCTAGAAGTCAAATTTGTTAGGCAAAATCGCATCTACACAGATAATAGTAAAAGCAATCAAAAACGTCTGAAAGTTAAAAATGTCATGACAATAAGTTGCAACCTTGGTCTGAATTTCTGAAATATTGAAATTGTGAGCTAAATGGTGAGTTGGTTCACAACGGGTCTATGTAGTTCGAATCGAGTTTCATGCTGAATCGAAATTCCGTTTACTTCGACCGGCTAACAGCATCGCAAGGAAACTGTTCGCATTTTGCAAACATGCAAATTGCATGTTTGGTGCATTAACTCTGCGATGCCCCAGAAATGCAAATCTGCAAAAAACCCACAAATTTGAATTAAAAAGCAAACATTTTGCTTCCGTAATCGTGTGTTAAATTTAAGAATAAGCAAATCACGTCAACCCCGAAAGGTTGCCATAAATAACATCAACAAAGTTCTGTTGTCTTGCCTCCTAGCGGCAGACTGACCTCTGCTAGAAATCTCGATGTCAGTGGTTCGATCCCGACCTTAGCTCTAGTTTTTTCAGTTTTTATTATTTCAAATCTGTCACAATTCGTCAAAATAAACATTCCGATCTGCATGTTCTTCCCGGCTTAGATGATCTGTTTTTAACAGCTCCCGTGGCAGTGAAACGCCAATCATGATCTAGTCTTGAAAAAAGAACATAAGTTATCATACTCAAGCAAACAAAACAAAAACAACGTTTGTAATGACAGGATAAAAAGTCCACACTTTGTACCGTTTTGCTCAGAGTCATGGGGGAGGAAGCACTATTTTGTTAATTTCAACGTATTTGGAAAATCAGAATGAATGGGGGACAGGAATAAAAGATTCGATAGCTTCAAATGTCACCGAAAATTTACCAATCTACGTCATACCAAAAATTTAAACTACTATCCGTAGCATGTACCTTTAGTGTCAACTCTAGTGTAACATGCATGTATCTAGCGGTAGTCATTACGAGAAATAATGCAGGAGATAAGTTGGATATAATAATTAGTGGACTCGTTAAGCCTGGAAAATTGCAGCTGAATTATAGAAAATCAGCTCATTTTTGACCTGAAAAATTTTTCTAATGATATTTCCTGAGTTTGAGATTAAGATCTGAGGCCTATAGTTTACCTGAATCCTTTAGATGAAAGGCAGACTTATCTCTCAGGCAAAATCAAGGTTTCATCAGCTGCCGTGGACCTTTGAATTTGCTGAATCCGAATACCTGAAGTGAACTCATAAATCTGGAAATGTAACTATGGGGGAAACAGGCATAGAAAGATTGATAAGCCTGATATGGAAGTTCAGCTGATGGTAGTAGTGTAGTGTAGTGGCAAGCACGTCGGACTTGCAAGCAGAAGGGCCGTGGCCCGAAACCCGGGCCAATTCTTTACTTTCAATCCTGAATGAAAAGCTGTACCTCCTGCTTCCCTTCTGTCTCCTAGGTCTTAGCTTTTTGGGTAGAAGGGTTCCTGCCGTCTCGGGCTTGTCCTCGGTTTCCTTTTGGTCCACCAGCCCTGGTAGAAGCGCTACATAACTAAGGTCTGGCCCCAAAGTATAGCCAGCTGAAAAGTTTTCTTCATATCTCAAAACGTTTGGCTTGGCGCACGTGAAGAGCTTCTTCTACCAGGGCTAGCGGATCAAGAAGAAACCGAGGACAAGCCCCAGAGAGAAGGTGCCACGTACTCTTGTACCCACGAAACCAGGACCTAGGGGAGAGATGGGAAGAGGGAGGTTCAGCTTTTTGCTTACCATTGAAAGTAAGGAAATGGCCCAGCCGGTAATCGAAACTTGGCTTCATGAAACATAGTTTACTACGAAACACAAATACTATCCTTTATTCTTTCCTCTAGTCATCAATATCGGCCAAATTAAGATGGACTTTACAAAATTCAAAATCGTTTTCCCAATCAAACGGGTCAGTTTCTCCGACTCCGTATCTTTTTAGAAGAGATTTCAGCTGTCGAATAATCATCATATAGTCTGGAGTATCGTAGTAACTGAAATGAATTGAAATTGAGGAGATAAAAAACTTGAAACGCAAATAATTGAAAAATTATACTGTTTTAATCTTGCATTCAATCTTACCATGTGTCAAGATACTACCACTTTACCAAACAATCAATCAATCAATCAATCAATCAATCAATCAATCAATCAATCAATCAATCAATCAATCAATCAATCAATCAATCAATCAATTGATGTCTATGTTTGTAGCAGAATTATCAGTCAGTCTAAAAAGTGGCGCTACTCTAAATTTGTGATATGCTCAGCAATGGCCATATATTCTGGCTCCAAGTCCTGTGCGAGTCTGGCAGCACTGATCTGTTGCTTCATAATCTTGGCATCCTCCCTTTCCCGAAGTCTTCGCCAAGGCAGACCGCCGCGGGCGAACTCTACCAACAGATAATACCAGCACCAGAGATCGTCGGCTCGTGACAGTTCCTGAAAAATAGGTGAAAATTCGGATCAGCGATCCCGGATTCTGAAGATTCGGAACTAAAAGTCTAGAAACAGAAATGGCACACTTGTTGAGAGGAGCACAGTTGAGGTCTTGTCGACTGGATCTTGAACAAGAAAGATTAGGACTTGGCAAATTCATTGGACAGTTTACAGATAATTTAAAAGGAATTAATCGAATTCTTAGAAAATAACGGTTTTTATCCAAACTAATGCATCACTGCACTAATTAATTAGTTAGCTCAGTTAACCCGAAATGGCACCAGTAATTGGTGGATGTGGTCAATCGAATAGGCCGATTATTATTTAGTAGGATTATTTCAAACAAGTCCTTAAAATTGCACAACATCGCTTGAAATCAACAGGTTTTTAAAATTTTCTGCTAAACTTTTTCTTTGCCAAATGTTGGGTCGATAGACGATAGACCGTAGTAAAACAAAATCCTAAAAGGTCCCTCTCACACATCGTGGCATTCAGAATTGATACCAACCTTGTGAGTATGAGCTCGAATGGAGGCATACTTGACAGTCCCACGAAATCGGGTCTGAGCCCGCGGCGAGCGATGTTCCCCGGTTTTCGTGTTGACATACTGTCGAGCCAAACCAAAGTCGAGCATGTAGACTAGGTATTTCGTTTCCGGATATTTTCCCATGGCAAAATTTGACTAAACAGAAAACGGATTCGGTAAAGTAATTTAGCTAAGCCAAGGATGTCTAATACAAGACGTACAATACGGTAGGGAAAGGAGGCATAGGAAAGATTGATAAGCCTGATATTGGAGTTCAGCTGATGGCCCTGTGGTGTAGTGATTAGCACTTCTGAGTTTTGACTCACGATCGAAATAGGAATTCAGTAGAAAAGAGGTTCAAGTTTAGCTTTTGCAGCTGCAATTTTACATGGACCGAAACGTTCGTTGGTCCTAAACGCTGCAAGAACTGCAAGCGAGAACTGACAGGAAAAGGCTGAATACGCTTACTGGCATGCCCCTCTAAAATCGTACCGGTTTAATGTCTCTGTGCAAGAATCCGATTCGATGCAGATCGTGTATCGCGTCCACAGTCTGTATGCCGAGTCGCCCGGTAGTGGAAACCGAAAAATGGCCACAGGGCGTCTCCCGTCGCAGGTCTGACAGATTCTTGCCGCACAAACTCATCACAATAAAGTTGAAGTTGGCCGTTTTCCCACAGCCATACATCTTGCAGCAATGAGTTTTACCTGCAATACAAAAAGTATGAAGTGAGAAACTTGTTTCTGTCTAATATTTCTGTTCATTTGCATGAGAAGGGAATTTCGGGGTCTCGACAAAGATTGACTGTCATTCCGAATATTTCCTGCTTTCTGTGAAGTGAGGATAAGAAAATCTTGAAAAATCCAAAAAAACTAAATTAGACTAAATAATTTATTGGGATCTAATCCCCTGTTTGATCATATCTCTACCATCCTTCACAGATTTTGTTGAAAAGTAATCGATCTACTGTGCTAAGCTAGTCAGAGAAAAAAATCTGGCATCTGACGTGTCTCGAACCAGCGGACTTCTGCTTCGAACGCAGACGTTCTGACCAACTGAGTCACAGAATAATCAGTGAACGACTGAAAGTGAAGGTGAATTCACGAATTGAACGGAATCCGGAATTTGAGTCAAATATGTACAACTTTCAACGAACAAGTGCCATTCCCACAAAAAGGTTACACTAAACCGGTAGCTTTTACGAAAACCGTTGGCACAAGCGGACC
>JASAND010006738.1:0-20079 GCA_030248195.1 Trissonchulus latispiculum
GCAGTCACAAAATATACAGTCTCTGGCGGTTGCAAAATCATTTGCAACAAGTGTAAGACTGGATAAAAATCATGAGTGGAGGCCAGAATCTCGCCAAGAAGGAGAATAAGGTAGACACTTGGATTGTCAGAAGGGACCGGACCGGCCAGCTGAAGGACAGTCAATGTGGCCGCTGTGTCGTTTCCAAATTGGAAACCGGACCCACCTTCAATGTCAAATGCCACCACACCCGTTTGGCGATACATGGCGTAAATGTCAGGGATTGCAGTTATTAGTTGCATAAGATTGACAACCATAGTGACAGGATTAAAATGAGCAGGCACCTGGAGCGCCGAAGCATCAATACGATGATGCCGCTGTAGGGCTTCCTGGTTGACCAACCCTTCTGCTACCGCCGTGAGGGCTCCGCGAGCACGGTCATCAAATATAGGCTGCCGATTTGTAAGCAGATGATCGTAAAAGTTCTGCCAAAGCAGCTTGAGCAATTGGATGGCCGAACTGGCCGCGGGGCGAAATTGCTCGGTGGTGTTAGCAATGTCCTCGGTTGACGGCAGGGTCAGGGGGAGGCGATTTGCCCGCTCTACCGCCGTTGCAGGTTCCTGGTCACGAAGTTCGCGAGGCTCAACGTGAGGTCGCCGGACAGGCAGTTGATGTTGGTGCCCCTCGGAAACAACCGGGATGTGAACAATCAAGTTGTCCATACCGGCCTCCAAGCGGGGCTGGGAGCATGGGCCGAAGCTGGCTGTTCGGGAGCCTGGGATGGCTGGTTGGTAGTGTCGGTTGAGGGCGCCTCGGCCTGATTTTCCTCACCGGCTTTTGGGGTAGAATCGTCAGCTTGAGGTGTCTGGTCGCTTGGACCAGGTACTCACCCCAGATGGTTCGGCGGGGCCAAAAACCACGCCTTCTGGCGCCTTCTTCTTCGTCGGAAGATAAATCCACCAATGGAATAGATGGATTATCTGTAGCGGCAGGTTCCGTAGATGGAGGTTCGCCACTGGTGGCAGATGCTGCCAGCGGAGACTGCTGAGGAACCGGGGGAAACGGTTGGTAATAGGTTGGGTGATTTAGGGGTTTCCGCCCTTTCTTCTTGCGGATTTTCTGGCCACGACGAGATGGGCGAGTATGCTGTCCAGCTGAAGGTGCTGACGGAGTTTCGCTTGGCGACTTGGGCTTGCGCGATTGAGCCATTCGGGTGTTGGCTTGACGGCCTCCCTGGGGTGAGGACGTTACGAAGGTCGTACCCGATTCGAATTAGGAGAACTCCACTGTTGTAATCTGAGAAGGGTCTCCTGCCGTTGGGCTTGAAGCCAACGAATCTGTTCGTCAATGTCAATGAGCTTTTGTTGAGCTCGAAAGTGTCCTGAAGTGGGCGTGTCAGACGGACCCGTCGCGGTCTGAGCGCCCCGTTGAAGGGTTTGTGAAGGCGATGAAGCAGCCTTCTTGCTTTTCTTGCCCGCACTGGGTTTTTCTGCTTGCCCCGTGGGTCCACCATCACCAAGGGTCTTTGCGGAGCGCTTGGCTCGCTGCTCGTTTCTGGAGGTCCCGTCAGTCCCAGATGTTGATAACTCAGCCGTGACCGGTGTAGGCTGAGCGCTGTGGCCAGACGTGGAGGGCAATGATGGAGTGCCCACACGCTCACGATCCGGCCTGTTCCTGTCATCAGCTCGTGGCGACTTGCCGGGAGCCTCGGGAACAGTACTGGTCGGAGGCGTAGGTAAGTCACTGGGCATAGGTGACCCACCAGCAGGAGGAGGCGTGGGGTGCTGAACTGGACGTACCCGAAGCACGCCACTAGCTGTCCCTGCAGTCTGTTGGCCGACCACCGCACTGAAAGAAGGACCCGCAGTGTCATGAGGCGAAACCACAGCAGGTCGCAGTGGAGCCGAATTGGCTGTAGTAGAAGCCGGGAGCAGATAAGTCCCAGTTAAGGCAGGAGAATAGTTAGGTTGGTGACCCATTGGCGTCGGAGCCGTGATTTCCTCGTCGACCGAGACCAGGCCAGACACGGACGGGAAGGTGGCCAGGTTATTAGGGTCCACGGGATCCTGTTGACCGCCAGATGAGTCACGATTGACTCCTTGTCGTGAAGAGTTACTCTCCATGCTGGTAGAAAAATGCGCTGAAATAGCTGAATTGACAGGAGATTTGAAGCTCTCCAGTTGACTACAATTTGATCCAGGTAAGAAATAGTAATGAAAATGGCGTGAAGCCTGTTCTAACCTGAAAATAGCAGAAAAGTGTAGGATACAATCAGACGTAAAGCCGAAAATTAGGGCAAGAAAAAGGTGAAGGTGCATAAATATACATAGGTGAACAAAAACTTTTGGGAGGGGGGATTATAAACAAATAATATAAGAGAATTTATAGGTGGTGAGAAGGGAAAAGATAGAACTTTACCCACCCAACTTATAAAATTTGAGAAACCACCCCCCAAAAGGTGCAGGACCAGCAGGTACGTGTATTTTGTGGCCACTAAGGAACACGCAGACATACGTATAGACTAAAATGCAAGTTAAATTGCAGACAAGGCAGGCTGCTAGGCCTACAAAATGACCAGCATAAACGTACGTATACATATATACACCTGCAAAGGTACACAGCAAAAAGACACAATACGTATATATGCACTTGAGGGGTCCCCCACTAAAGAAGAAGGAATCAATAGTGGAGAAACTTACCCTATGCACCCAGAAAAACACGAACGCATAACTACCGTAAGACCTTTTCAATTGGACAGAAAAAGACACGTGTATACGTATAGTGTCAAACAGAAAACAAAGCCCTAATAAAGGCGTTTAGCCCGGCAAGTCTGAAACTACCATAATCCTGCTTTCACTGATTGAGGCGCAAGGCCTGATTCTTGACAGGACGATCAAGGTAAGGCTTCAGCTTCTCAATGTGAATGATTTCAGGTGCTGATTGGGCTCCAACTTTCTGGATCTTGAAGTTCACTTCCGACAGCTTCTCCAGAATCCTATACGGACCATCGTACTTCGGACGAAGCTTCTGGCACATGCCGGATGGAGCTGCTCCTGTGATTTTGCGCATAACCAGCATGCCTGGCTCGTAGTGGATCGGATTCACCTTCTTAGCGAAGGCTAAACGGTTTTTCTGCGCCGAAGCTTCCAGCACCTGGCGTGCTGCAGACCACGCCCGATAGAGGGTTGACAGATGTGACCGCTTGTACTGATCAAAGTTCTGTACTACTTCGTCATTTCGACCGTCAAAGAAAGTGTCCAGTGGAAGACGCAGATCATGTCCGGTCATGAGGAAATGGGGACTATCCCCCACAGAACTATGAATGGACGTCCGGTAAGCACAAAGCGCCCACGGCAAATGGTCATCCCAATTGGTCTGGTAAGCATCCACATATTTGCTGAAGATGGTACGGAGCGTCTTATTCAGCCTTTCGACAACTCCGTTAGCCTGCGGATGATAAGATGTTGTTCGTTGCAGTTTTGATCCACTAAGCTCGCCAAGAGCGGTAAATAACTTCGACAAGAAGTTCGTCCCACGGTCAGATAATAGGTGAGAGGGCACGCCCCATCTTGCTACAAAACCGTTAAAGTAGTAGTAGGCTACCGTCTCAGCCGTTTCGTTAGGCATCGCAAAGGCTTCTGCATACCGGGTAAAGTGATCCACGATTACAAGAATGCACGTATTACCACGGAGCGTCGGGTTTTTAGTGCAATGCATAACATCAAGACTGACCAGCTCGAGGGGACGGTGGACACGAATGTCGTTTTGCAATCCAGCCTGCGGACGCATAGGACCTGGATTGAATTTAGCACATATTTTGCATGTGCGGATATATTCGGCGAGATCTTGCGCCATCGTCGACCAATAATAGCGCGAAGCTAAACTCGCATAGGCGGCTTTGTGGCTGCGGTGACCGCCAACCATGAAGCCAGAGTGTACCTCATCCATAATCATTTCACGATAGCACTGAGGGACCGCAATTACCTTGAAGGCATTGCCCCGACGACGACCCCTCTCATCAAGGTGCCATCGAAACAGCAATCCATCTTGGATGAAGTAGATTGGCCGAAGCTTTTTCAGGAGCACCAGTTCCTGAGGATCCTCCGGTTGAACCTGTCGTTCAATGAGGTCGAACAGAGGCCTGAATTCAGGGTCTGCCCGTTGCTCGCGTTTCCAGGTGGCTACCGTCACTTCGGACGTTATGGCGTTGGCGGCTGGCGGGTACATGACGTCGGTCAGATCCATTTCTAGCTCGGTGGGCTTTTCATGCGATGGTAGACGCGATAATGCATCTGCGACTACGTTTTCGCGCCCTGGCCTGTAGTCGATAATGAAGTCGAACTCTTGTAATCGTAAGGCGAACCGAGCCTGACGACCAGCACCCAAAACGGACCGATTGCTGAGTAAGTCCTTGACCGCCATATGATCTGTTCGAATTATGAATAGCTTGGCTGAGACATAGTGCCGAAACTTTTGACATGCCCAAACTGCTCCGGCTCCCTCCAGGTCCGTTGCAGAATAATTCCGCTCGTAGGAAGTGAGACTTCGACTGGCATAAGCCACAGGTCTAGTCACCACAGTCCTTGCCACTCCCGGGTTTTTGGCGCTGCGAGGCACAGATACGGGCTGTTCGAGGACAGCCCCCAGGCCGTTATGGCTGGCGTCCACTGAAATGATGAAGACTTTATCAAAGTCCGGATAAGCCAAAACCGGCGCCTGAGTTAGGATCCTTTTCAAAGTATCAAATGCCTGCTGACGAGCGGTGGACCAGCGAAATGCGACATCTTTCTTCAGGAGTTCCGTGAGGGGGGCAGCAATTTTTGCATAATTCGGAACAAATCGCCGATAATAGCCACTCATTCCCAGAAACGATTTTACGCCTTTCACATCAACAGGAGCTGGCAGTTTCGCCACAGCCGCCACTTTGTCGGGATCGACAGCAATCCCCTCCTGTGATATGACGTGCCCTAAGAAAGGGACTTTCTTCCGAAGAAAAGAACATTTCTTCAGTTTGATCCGCAACCCATTGTCGCGGAGCTTCTGGAACACTATCCGGAGCATGTCCAGGTGCGACGACAGGTCCGGCGACGGGATCAGAACATCGTCGATATAGACGGGCAAACCAGTGAGGACTTTCTCCATGAGTCGCTGAAACGTGGCTGGGGCGTTGCACAGTCCAAATGGCATCACATTCATATGGAAAAGACCCATATGTGAAACAAATGCTGTCTTCTCCCGGTCTTGAGGATCTACCTCTACCTGCCAATAACCGGCAGCCAAATCTATTGACGAAAAGATGGCTGTACCTTTGAGTTGATCCATGATCTCGTCGATCTTTGGCAGAGGGTAATTGTCCTTCTTCGTGACCTTGTTGAGCCTTCGATAATCGATTACCAGCCGCGTGGTACCATCCTTCTTGCCGACGAGGATGCAAGGTGATGACCACGGACTAGCAGAGGGTTCGCAAACGCCTTCCTCCAGCATCGACTTGATGTGCTTCTCGACCTCGGCCTTCTGGTGAGGATTCATACGATAAGGTCGACTTTTGATAGGACGCTCTTTTCCAGTGTCAATGACATGGTGTTCAGCGTCTGTCCGACCTGGATTTCCAGGGCGGGCAATTATATCGTAGAATTCGAGGAGCAAATCTTTAAATTGTTGCTTCAGCTCGTCTGAGCAGTCCATGTTGGCAAAATCGACATTAGCTTCGATATCCCGTATCTTTTCTTCCGGAGACTGACCGATGCCCGGCGTAAGGGGGTCGGCCTTCGGTTCTCCGTAGAAGTGTTCTTCCAGATCAGTTCCGTGATCAATGTTGTCTGTGCCGTATTGGCTGGGGATCGGTTGTTCTAGTGGATTTTCCTGATCCTTCTGGCGAAATTCCGCGGACTCGGTCTGAACAGGACTTCTGCGCATCTCATGAGGTTGGACAGTCTGGACATTCGAGTTGCGCAAGCTAGGACTAGGTCTACTAGCTTCTCGGGATCCACGACGGTCACCGGGCGTCTGCATCGCCGGGTGGTCCAGCCGACAGCGGAGATGCTGGTAAAACGAGGGCAATGGGGCTCCACCCTCGATCACGCATGCCACTTGAGAGAGCTCATCCACCTGAGCTACGGGGACTGCTTGGCCCAAATTGGCGCCCTTGGGCAAATCGATAATTCGGTCGCCCCCATTGTATACCCGAATATACGTAACCTTGGGAGTTACCTGCAGGACTCCAGGCTGGGGGTACACACCGCGATTCTCAATCACATCCGTGTCAGGTTCATAGTAGACGAGCATGGACGAATCCATATAGGAACCGTTCTTCAGTACGGCCCGAACTGGGACAAAGCGCTCCTGTGCCGGTAGGATTCGCGTTCCTTCCCGAACACATAAGGTTACCGCAGAGGTCACTTCAATGCCATAAGCCGTCGCGATGGCTTGCAGTTCAGTCCGGTTGAGAAACAACACACGGTCACCGGTTGCTGCCGATGTCTCAATGTAACCACCACGGGGGTGAACCGTGAAGTCCAGTGCGGACAGGAAGTCAAATCCGAGGAGGACCTCCTGTTGAAGGGTAGGAACCACATAGAACGGGTGGGTCGTCTGTAGATTCTTCATACGCAAAGTTATTTGGCACTGACCAAGGATTGTCAACTGGTTGCCTTCACCTGCGGCTGAAATAGATGACAACGAGGTAACGCCCAGAGGGGTCTTCACATAGTCCTTGATCTTTCCGTAGAATGATTTGGAGATGAGTGACACAGTCGCACCCGTGTCCACCAGCGCTAAGGCTGCCACCGGTCCGACATGGACGAGTACGTACGGAGCATGGAATAAGGCGATCTTCGTAGATTTTTCGACATAGAAGACACTTTCGCCGGCGACGACTTGCTGGACGGCATTACGTATACCGTCCGACAAGGCCAGCAATTCATCGCTCACCATAGGTTGCTTCTGTGTACGTATCACCGATGTCGTCTGACCAGTGTCCGAAATAGCTTCAGCTTGACCCTGGTTCGATGGGTCGGATTCGGCGCTCTCAGTATCGCCCAAAACAGCCAAGTCGGCTGCCGTGAACCCTTTGGGCTTCTGTAGATAGGATTCCAGGATCTCTTCAAATTCATCCATGCGTTGGGCTAAATGTTCGGTAGCAATATGAGCTGCCGCTTTGAGCCGCTTGCTGGAATTCTCGAGTTTACGGGCTTCCTTACGGAACTCGTTATGAGCGTCGACCAAATTGTCCCAATATGCCAATAGCATGTCGGCATCTAGGTCACAAGGGTCCAGTATCGGCGGGCTTTCGGCAGGAGAATTAGGGTTCGAAGGATCTGGTGACGGCGGAGTCACTTTCACCTCCGGGTTTTGCCACTGACCATCACTGGATCTACGAAGAGTCAATTTCGGAAGCTGATTCTTGTCAGTCTTCAAGCTCTTCGTTTTCGAATTGGCCGCTTGGGCTCTAGTTCGAGAACCAGACGAAGGGGGGTCCCCGGGGCTCGTATCACGAGACCGACCCTTCTTCGTGGGTTTCGACATCGACGAGTCCGCAGGAAGGTCTTCTCGGGTGGCTTGTTGTAAGGACAAGTCTCCACGTATGGAAGAAACCTGAGTCCCAACAGATAACGACAGTCGAGACTTCTTCGACTGCTTGGACGTACTGTCCGGCTGGTGTTTAGACACAGGGGGTGTGTCTTGACCAGGAAAATCATTGCCCTTTGATTTTTTCGATTTTCCTCGTTTCTCGAATTGTCGTAAGGGGTGGGAGGTTCCTCTGGTCCAATAGGTTCGCTAGGAACCACCCCAGTCGCACAGGCCCAATGTTGACATTCATGAGGAGGATAACCCATCATGCAGGACCAGCCGCTTAGGCTACCCTCCAAGTGCGATGATGAATCAGAAAAGTCTTGCAGGGAGTCATTGTCCGTCAACATAAACACTTGCCCCTGTAATAGAGCAGACCGTCCACCTTTACGTGAAGGCGACTCCTGTGGGTACGGGAAGGTGGGAGACAGAGGAACCATTGGGGGCCCACCAGTAAACGAGACCAAGTTAACCTGAGGAGGGAGCGAGGACTGGTCACAATCCCGCTCCCCCACTACTCGTTTCCCTGGTCCGGATTTGAGGTTTGCCCGGATCCTCCCTTGCCACCTTGCCCACCAGGCCGGGAGCTTTTCTTGCCGTAAAACTTCTTAATACCGCCACCACCGCGGCTAGAGGAGTCACGTCCACCCGATTTGACAGGCGGAGAATTCGGGTTCTCCGTCGAGGTGTCCGGAAATACCAGGGTGCCAAACCGGGGATTACGGAACATCGCACCGCGAAGTGGGTTCGACCCCCAGACTCGAACGGAACGATTATAGTGGGCACACCTCATCCAGTGATGTCCCTGTGTCCCGCAATACAGACATGAAACCGTCTTTTGTTGATCTCGAGGATCTCTAGCCCATCCAGTCGTGCCAGAATTACCTCTTGATTGCTGGGCGACAAGCATACATAGATCATCAGGATCCAGGCCGTCAAGGCTGGGATCGTCCAATGAGACACAGGCGGCCGCTGCCCCCTCGGCCACAGGAGGAGAAGACGCACCGGTCTGTTGGATCACCAGGTTCTGCAGATCTTGCATCTGTCGTTGCAAATCTCGTACGTATTGAGGGCATGCCTCTATCTTCGAATCGTCCACAGCATGGTCGTTCGAAAGCGCACTGACCGCTTCCAATTGCGCTTGTGGATCGCCGTCCTCAACCATCTGCAAGATACGAACCGCTCTCGTAATGATGTCGTTGGGCTCCTTATATTCCCAATGACAAGCATCCGCGAATGAACTTGCCACCTTGGACCGCAATGAGGGTTTAAGACCGCGAGAAGCTCGCTCTACGATCTTCAGTTCCCGAACTTTGGGTTGTTCATTAGGAAAACCCTTGCAGGCCAAGGTACGTAGTTCATTCAGATATTCGCGGCTGGACTCTGACGTCCGCTGGCTTCGCTCGAAGAATTCGCGGGCGTACTGGTCAGCCGTCTTCGCGATTGGCTCGTAGAACTGTTTCAAGACGGAAACAAGTTCATCATACGAGTCGGTTGGCTGTTCATTCAGGTCCTGTTTGATGGAGTCGTCGAGCAAATACCATAATAATGGCCGCTTAAGGGCGTCCGGAGCACCACTGGCATTCCAGGTGCTTTCGAACATTCCGAGCCACGTTGATAGAGCCAACGTGCTCTTTCTGCCCTTAAACGTGTTGATCGATTTGAACCATTTAACATAATCGTTCAGCATTTTTACCGTCTCGGGGGTCAGCTGAACCATATTGACCATAATGGCGGGCCGAACTGGCATCGTAGGCAGGATCGGGGACGTGGGAGCCGGACAGGCTGGCATGGATTGTCCCTCATCTGACGATTCAGACGAGAACCTGGGTCTGGCCAGCACGTGGCCAGATCGATCTCCAAAGTTCAAGGCCAAAGGACGCCGCAATCGTCGAGATAACGGTGAGGAGGAGAGCAACGGAGTACTAAGTCTATGCCGACCTGGCTGACGGTTGCTCAAAGAGTGAGAGTTGACAGTCATGACAAAAGGGGCTCCAATCTGCCGCTGGAACCGAGAGAGTGCTCCCCGGTACGCCGACAGTGGCGTACGTACGGTCAGCGAAGTGTCATAGACCGGACGAATGTGGGTTGTCGGTCCCAAATTAGCGCCAAGGGGCGGGTTGTGGACCACCGGTGGGTTGACCGTCGACCAGCGACCTCCACAGTCAGTTGGGTCCCAGGACAAACGATGTTCGCCCGAGGGGGTCCAATTGTTCGTAATGGTCAAATCGGCCGAAAATGGATCAAATGAAAAATTTAGATCCAGGTTCGGCATTCCAGAGTTCTGGGACACCGCCCGGACCAACTGTCCACCCTGATCAAAAAGTTCACCCGGGTCCAGGTTACCAACGGACAGGAAGGTAGGTTCCGGGGACAGACGTAAAGAGTTTGACGCTTCGGTCATAAGAGCGTCACGGAAAATTACAGTCTGGTCCCCGGGGCTCTGTTGGAAGCCCGGTCCGGATGGACTAGGTTCGTCGACAGTCAGGTTCCAGGTCAGGGGAGGTAATGGCCGCTCCAGAATGACGTGATGACGACGACTAGGCCCAGCCTGAGCAGAAGACTGAGCAATGGATGGATCAGAATGAACCAGGTTTGCAGCTTCTTGCCCGTCTAGGGCTGTTTCTTCATCTTCTAAGTTGAAAACTGGAGGACCAGAACCAAACTCCAATGATCCATTTGATGCATCTGACGGACGACGTTCTTCAGTGGATTCTTCTTCATCATTATGAACCATTTCGGTCGTCAAGACCTGCTTCGACGGCAACGAATCTGCTCGGGGGCGCCCCTTTACTTTACTTACTCGTTTGGAGGGCGCCCCGTGAACAGAATTTGACTTAGGTCGCATGGACGGGCAACTTACACAGGTAGAGTCACAGGTCCCATGCCTTCTTGTATTCGTAGTGTCATGGCGCAAGGCCTTTTCCTGGAGACGTTTTGATGCCCGTCATTCAGTGATATTCTCCATAGAAAAAGTACTTCTGAGCTGAAAATATCTTGAGAAAAACAAGTAAGTTATATACGTACGTACCCAAATTTGAGAAAGAAAAGTTATTGAAATTAAAGTATACGAAGGAATAAAATTATTGTAAAATTAGGGACAAGTTAACCTGAAAGAGAGAATAAAATTAGACAGGTACAAAAGACGAAAATACAGTTAAAATAACACGAGAGAAAAAATTATTATAAAAGTTAAAATAACGGTAAATTGGAAAAAATTATACCTATCTTAAAATCCCAGAAAAATGTCCCTACACTAACTCAACGTATACCCCAGTTATAAAGAGAAATAGCCTAACACGCGCAGACTAATGTAGGACGTACGTACACTAGACACACACTCCGCCTAACTAAACAAACACAGGCCTAACAGAATTGAAAAAAAGGTCACTGGCCGTTAAGGCTTGGTGTGTCTGACACGCTCAGAAAACTTAAAGGGGGGAGAAAAAAAAATCAATAAAGTACGTATGAGGCCAAAACTTACACCCCAGGAAAAGCCAGGCGCTTCAGACTTGCCGTTTAAGGCTAAGGGAAAAATCGTAGGTAGGCACGTAGATACGCAGATGGCGCAAATCAAACGAACGCTAAGGTTCTGTCTCTTCAATTGATGAGATCAGATCTGGTCAGGAAATTCAGATTCGGAACCAAGGTAAGTCCAGGAAATCAAGTTCCAGGCGAACGCAAGGTTCTATTTCTTCAGATGAAGAGATCAAATCAAAGATCAGAGCAGAATAGGCTCGTTCTCCTGGCGGACTAATGTAGCGGGAATGCCGAATTGACAGTGCAAAGCCACTACTAGGATTGCGCCCACAATGGATAACACACCTGGCTTGGGGAGAGCCAGTCCTGGGGAAGCCTCGCCAATAGATAGTAAATCTATAAATTACTACGTATGCTACCTAGACTAACCCTAACTAGCCCTAGATGGAACAAATACAAAGAATATTTATTATAGAATAATATATAGGCGCAAGGCCGGCACACTAAGCTAACAGACACGCACAGTAAATACACACAGTAAATACGGCCCGCTGGCCAACGTACCTGCAGGAGCGGAGTGGGTTGCAAGCGGGGGGAGCGCAAAGAATAGTTGGGGAGACCCGACTATTCAGTAAGGCAGAAAAGTAACAACCAACGTGTTGTGGGGAATTTTAGAGAGACCCCCCAGGTGGGCGGGGCTTGGGAATTCCCCCCAACCAATAGGAAGTAAACACCTACCCTCCCAGTAGGAAATACCCAATAGTGGGGACGCCCAACACACCCAACCTTTCCCCGACTAACTAGTCTAACACGTGGCGTCAAGCCAGTGACTAGCTAGGCGAAAAGGCTGCAATGAGCGTACACACATAACATGGATATTTGTAAGGGGATATGTATATTCCCTACAGCAGCGTGCATCTCAGTAATTTGTGTGCACGCAGTAGTTTATTGAAATCTTACACCGTACACCGTATTTCACAAAACTAGTTGATGGCATTGGGTTAAAGCACGGAAAATTAACACTAAATCACAAGTATCGGAAAAAGAAATTCCTTGGACTAAGGACAAGATTTCACACACAAATCATACTAGCCCTATCTTAAATTATTATACACACGCATCTGCGGTGAGGAGTATTTTTAGCGAACGAAACGGGTGTGAGTGCCTGGTCTGAGCGAACATAAGATGCGCAGCGGGAAAATATTTCAAGTAATTGGACGAAAAAAAATTAAGCTTAAACATAATCTCGCGTCAGTGACAGGAAGGTTTTGCACAATAAGCAGCAGTCCTACCAGTAATCCAAATGTTACTGAAGAAACATTTTACCTTAAGAGTTTTCCTAGTGCTTTCCTTTCGTTTTCCTTTTCCTTGAGTTTTCCTTCCTTCCGCGCCTCAGCACAACCGGTCTCTTGTGTTGCTCAACCGTCGAAATTACAGTCAAATTTGCCATCATTTTGCATGGAACAGATAGCTTTAGCCGTAAACGCACATAAGTGATCTAAGATGGCTGAATGTTAAATTAATACTCGTATGACTTCTATTTTCGCATCACCGTTTATAGTGAACCGGATTTCTTCTCTGACATTATATTATTTCATCTTAGACTAATGCAGCCTCGTCAGTGGAACTTTGCAATATTCCGTGAGAAACGAACCCAGCTTACTATTGCCCTTATCTCAGGTCTTTGCGTATGGCTGCTGGTCCATGCAATCTATCAGCACCCTAAAGGAATTAAGTCCACAAATCTTCAGTTTTTTTCCTGGAACAAGTCTCAAATAAATGATTTCGCGGAAGCAAAACTATGGACAAAGTTTCCTGAAAAGGACAGATTGTCCGTAATATCCAGTGCTAAAACTTCTATCTATGATGCTCTGACCGCTCTTATACCACAACTGAATTGTGGAACAAAGGTGAGATATGGCGACGCTTGTAGTACAACTTTTAGTGGCTGGAGAGATATACACAGATTTAGATGTAGTGCATAGATAGATTAGATATAGATATAGATAATATAGGTAAATACGATTCATAGATATGTAGTATGTACATTCGTCGTGAGAGAAGCCCTCGGAAACTCTGGAATTATCAACTTTTTTAATCCTCAGCAGTATCCATAAATAGTAGTTCGTACCAACAAACAGCCAATAACTCCCGTTTAGAAATGACAGCAATAACCGCTTAGCCCAGCATTTTATAGCAGTAGTTGCTAAAAACAATCAAATTTCTGTGCATGCATTTTTAGGTGAAGGTTGGTAAAGCAACGGATGGCGGGAAATGGATCTGCAATCCGTGGAGACTACCTCAAAATTGTGTCATATTCTCACTTGGCATAGGTAATGCAGAATCGGGGAAGAAAGTTCTTAAATTTGAATAGATTTTATGGATTTTAGGATATACCTATACATTGCATATGATGTGAAATGTTACTGTGTACACTTGGTGCGCATTTCTAAAAACGTCACTACAGTTTGGGAACGAATTCCAACTTAAGCTTGGTTCGATTGTGCCTGGATGGCTCAGTTGGTAGAGCGTTGGCCTAGATCGCCAAAGGTTGTGGGTTCGATCCCCACCTCAAACTCGAATTTTTCGGGTCGGAGGTGCTGCAGTGACAATTATTTCTTTCAGTTATATCATCACACTAAACGTCACAACTGGGTCTAAATGGATAGCACAGAGCAACAACTTGAGCCTATGATAATTCATTTTTGCATTTTTTATAGACTAACAGCTAAGTACAGTTTTCCTCCAATTATTTATATGTTTTAGCTAGCGATATCTCGTTTGAAACTGCCATGCAGAAGCTGCTTCACAATCGGTGTAGAGTCTTCGGTTTTGATCCAGCTTCTGGTAACAGCAAGTGGTATGCTGACAGTGTTGGCAACGCAGAATATATTCAGGCCAAAGTTGTGTCAAACTCATCCAACTCCAAGAATGAAATCACCGTACCAGAAGCCATGAAACGCACAAAATCTGCCAAAATTGATATACTCAAGGTTGACATTGAGTTTTCAGAGTATACCGTACTACCACCGATTTTGAAGGGACTATCAGCGGATACTGACTACGAAGCTTTACCGACTTGCCAAATCTTGATAGAAATTCACGGAAATTCGACATCTGAGTGGATAGATTTGCTGAGACAGTTCGAAAATTCCGGATTTTGGATGTTTTCCATGGAAATTAATCAACTGTGTAGCATCAAAGGCAAGAATGGCATTATATGTATAGAATATTCGTTTCTGCATGAAGCCTGTAGAATCCAATACGGTGTTGCTCAATCTGTGCAGCTTTATAACTTTAAAGAAATAAATCTGCATTAAAAATTTGCTTTGTAAGCACTCGAATGAAGCCAAGAGTGCAAAGAGTATGACACTAAGCATACTGTTGTTTAAAAGCAAAGCCTACGCTGAATTAGAAGCAAATTAGAAACTTTCATTACAAGAGGTAAAAGTTATAGGTAGGTGGAAAAGTTGATTCCTAAAGGCCATACGTTAGATTTCTCTCTCTGCAACTCCTGGTATCACCAAGAATACACAATACATAAGAGTGTGACAGCTGGCAGGCTCTATGTTATCAGCTCTCGAGCCATTCTCTGTGCGCTAACGGCCCACCCCCCCCCCCGCAATTGTGTACTTAGTGGACCACCCCTCAAATCAGTACCCAGTACGCTATTGCGTATGTCCACTCGTTTCTACAAATAAGCATTCTATGGGGACCCCCCCGCAAATGTGACCTATCATTTAGCAATCTCGAATAATAGGTCACATTTGCGGGGAGGTTCCGATAGAATACTTTTTGTAGAAAAGAGTGAGCATACACAATTGCGTACTGGGTACTGATTTGCGGGGGGGGGGGGGGGTGGGCCGTTAGAAGAGCATGGCTCGAGAGCTGATAACAGAGAGCCCGCCAGCTGCCACACTCTTATGTATTATGTACTCTTGGTATCACCAGCTGGAACAGAATTGCCGCTTACGCTGGATTTAGTGCATAGACTCGAACAGGGCTTAAAACTTCCAAATTTGCAATTTGTATTTTTCAATTTCAATACTGTAGTTTAGATCATAAAACAGACAAAGTCCCAAAATTATAGAAATTTATTCACCAAAGAAGCACTAGAAACCAGTATAGAACTAGGTTTTTGTGGGTACATATTGTCAAATTTGGTCATTTAGTGTAAGTGTTATTCAGTTTGTTGAGACCTTTCAAATGATATTAGGATGACTCCGATCGTCAACTGTCAATTTGGTCCAGTTTTTGCGGTTTTGTCATTTTGACAATTTATTGCCTGGAAACTTAATTATTTCTTCTTAATAGCAGCGTTTCAGTACTATTAGAACTTTCTCCACTCAACGAGTGCACTGGTTACCAAACTCTTTGTTAGCTAATGTTTTGTTTGCTGAAATTAAGGGTTTTTGTGAGCTCAGTCAACAATGCTCAAAAGTCAACAGCAGGGCTTTTGGTACAATATATTTGGCAGACACATTTACAAGTTAGAATAAATGAATGCCCAAAGTCGGCACTTGACCTAGTACTCTTGGTTTAATGCAGCGAGGGTCAGAACATTCTTCGCTCAGTCCAGTGTAAAGTTGAAAGTGTGATGCAACCAAACTTAACGGGATGGTAACTGTGCGCGGATGGAAACGTCGAACTTGGGGCCTTTTCGCGCGCGAGTTAAAAGAGTAGAGTTAAAAAGTTTTAACTCGTTTAACCCTGCTGGCGAGTTAAAATGAACTCTTTAACTAGGTTAACCTTGCGCACGAAAAGGATTGAGTTAATTATAACTAGTTTAACTCCTTTAACTCGCTGCGCGAAAAGGCCCTTGGTGGCGGTGTAGTCCCTATTGATCTACACACACACTTCACCAAGTTGCCCGGCATGAACCCCACCAAGTACTTTTCTAACGCAAGTAAAGCTTAAACAATTCAGCATTCGCGACGGATCTGGCAAAAGGGCGTAAGTAGACCAAATGGCCGTTTTTCGTTTTTTTGCAGAAATGGTATCTGTACCTTCCAAAGTATCATCTGGCAAAAAGACCTATCTAAAATTCCCTATAATAAATCCAGTATTTCACTTTGTCACTGCGGCGTAAGTTCAAAATTTTTATATTTGGACCTGGCTATTTGATGGAGGTATCGAATGATATAACGATGTTTCGCGAAAAAATTTACCTGAGTTTGCAAAAAATTTGGAAAATTATACTACCTCCAAAATGTGTAAAAATATTTTACGAAAGCAACATTAGTTTCATGACATGCATTAAAAAGAGAAAATGTCAAGCTACATTTTGATCTAAAAATGGTTACTGAACTCCAAGTAATGAATGAGTAATAATGGTGCAAACTTTATGTGACCAAAGGGAATCACACCTTAAACATCGTAAGTACACGATAGTGTTGTGTCAGTAGTTTCAGTCGGCGGACCAAAATAGTTTCAGTTTAAGTTAGCTTTAAAAAGAACTGTATCCAGCTCTATGAGTTAATGTAAAGCTCAATTTAAAGTTTATTCGGCCTCTCTTACAATGGTCGCCTTTTGGTGCGTACACAAGACGTGCTAATCATAGATGTACATCCTATAACGGGTAGCTAGCTTTTACACGTGTTTACGTATACATACATACATACATACATACATACATACATACATACATATATATATATATATATATATATATATATATATATATAGGGACTAGGGACTGTTGACTGGTTTGCTGGCTATATGATTAACACTAGATTTAGCCAGTCTTAGCCAGTCAACTTTGACGGTCTCATTATTTTTAACACTGAAATTAGCCAGTCAACTGTGACTGGCTTATTTTTAAATTTTCTCTATCTCTTATCTATATCTATATATATGCATATATATTTATATATATAGGGACTAGGGACTGTTGACTGGTTTGCTGGCTATATGATTAACACTAGAGTTAGCCAGTCTTAGCCAGTCAACTTTGACGGTCTCATTATTTTTAACACTGAAATTAGCCATTCAACTGTGACTGGCTTATTTTAAAATTTTCTTTATCGCTTATCTATATCTATATATATATGTATATATATTTATATATATAGGGAATATAGGGACTAGGGACTGTTGACTGGTTTGCTGGCTATATGATTAACACTAGAGTTAGCCAGTCTTAGCCAGTCAACCTTGACGGTCTCATTATTTTTAACACTAAAATTAGCCAGTCAACTGCGACAGGCTAGTGTTTAAATTTTCTGACTGTCTAAAATTTATTTTGCTAGACGTACTATAATGTGAAAGGGGATGTATTGTGCAAGTTAACTGAATGTTGTCTCTGCACAGATGCAAAATAATGTGAAAGGGGGGGCGGGCGCACACACACACACACACACATACATATATATGTATATATATATATATTATATATTATATGTTATATGTATATATATTATATATATATATATATATATATATATATATATATATATATATATGGAGGGGGGGACTAGGGTCTGTTGACTGGTTTGCTGGCTATATCTTTAACATTAGAGTTGGCCAGTCTTAGCCAGTCAACTTTGACAGTCCCATTACTTTTAACACTAGAATTAGCCAGTCAACTGCGACTGGCTAATTTTTAAATAATCTTAGTATCTAAAATTTATTTTGTTAGACGTACTATAATGTGAAAGGGGATGTCTTATGCAAATTAACTGACTGGCTAGTGCGATACGCACTAAAAGGAAGCTCTTACGATAATGTTAACAAAATCGAAGCTGAAGACCTTAAAAATTTCAAGATTTAAGGAAAGACTGAAACAATATAGTTTCCCAATATAAGCCCATATACTGCCCAATATAGTTTCAGTTTCAGTTTCAGTCGGCTGCCTAAAATGTTTCAGTTTCAGGCATCTTCGCAAAATAGTTCCGGTATCAGTTTCAGTGACTGAAACCTTCACTAGTACACGAGCGTCAACATGAGAAATTTCTTAAACACTGCCAGGAATTTTGTACAAACAAATTTTTAAATGTTAAACAGTAAATCTTTGCAAGGTTACCTTGGAGCGTATTATATAGTGCACAAAGACGAATTTTAAAAGAAAAATAAGTCAATACTGTCACGGCGAGAACGAAAACTGAAAAACGATCGCTCAGTACAAAGAACCACACTAGACTGATGTAATTACACCCTATCAAAGAGGCATCGAGCAAATAGAATTGATGATGATGTTTTTAAGAGTTTTGATTGGCCCTTAGATTTGCAGCAATGACTACCTTCTTTGCTACTGTATCTTTACAAATTTGGAAGAGACAGCGCTGCCTAGTTGCAGAACGGCTGATAATAAGCCATTGTTTTTGTCATAAAAAACGGACAATTTCAACATCATTTCGAGGCGACCTTACACAAAAAAGGTCACCTTTAAACTAACATTTTCACAACAATTTCATCTTAAAATAAGCTCATCATAAATACACACCCACCCCACAGAGGCTAGAAACGTAACGTCTGCTTATTAAACCAAATTGGGTCTCCCGCACCGACACTATGAATGGCTCCTAATCTGACACTTTCACAACATCTGATACACATTGGAATTTGAACATCGCGAACGTCTGAGTATCTTTGAACAAAAACACAGCTATTTTATCCTCACTTTTGTCTTTTTACGCACCGTTTTCCAGGAAACATCATTATTTGTTACAGTTAAATGGAGACATTTTGTCGGAAGTATACACAATCTAATAGATAGCGAACTGCTTTCATTGTTGTCTTGACTTTAATTTTGGGGTTATGGTTATTCCTCCGAGCAATGCTAAGGCCAAATGATGTGCTCAAGCTAACTGGGTTATTACAGCTCTTCACTAAGTCAATGTTCCAGTCCGCTGTGGTAACTAGTGATTTTGCAGAAGCCAAAAGGTGGTCAAAATTTCACGAAAAAAATAGGTTGTCAGCAATTTCGAAGCCTGGAACACCGCTGTATGATGCGCTAACTGCTCTTAGTATTGTGGTGCAAAGGTAGGTCTGAATGTCTGTAGCTATATCAAAGCAATTGGAGAAAACAGACCGATACTTTTACGGTTTACTGTAATATAATGAAAAACTCCGGACAATCTTTAATTTAATCTTTATGTTTGAATCCTTAATTTTACATTTAATTATCCTACTTTTTATAATAATAATATACTATATAATAATATACTATATATATACTATAATATTATATACTTTTTTTATTATAATTAACTGGTTTCTGGGGGTTCTTATCCACAATCCTGTTCCTCCCAGGGTCCTTCTTTCAGCTATTTTTTCTGCTTTCGCTGGACACTCCCACCCTTATCCTGTCGATCTTCTTACATAACAGGCGGAGCAAAAGCAAAAACTTTATGTAGCATTTGAGAATAGGTGACATGTTGACTTGGGACCTGCTGAGATCCAATGATCTGGCATGCAGGAGGCGTTTCAAAAGAATCCCTTGAATCGGCACTTTGAAGTGGACCAGGGCAAATATTTATCAGCGTACTAGGAGCCAGTAGGGCGTTTCACAAAGGACTCCTAAATCTAGCTCCTAAGTCCCTCCTATCTTATCTCTTATGAGCAGTTTACAAGCAATTCATGAGTGGCTCCTAAACTGTTTCACAAGGCTCCTCTCAAACTGCTCCTAGAAATTCGCTCATAACCACCTCTTAGCGCCTTTCTCTTAGCTTTCTTAAGAGGTGCGCTGGAAAAGTTAAGAGACTTACAAGCTAAAATGACTTCATATTATATTCACCTACTATCGAAAACTCTAAAATTTAAAGGCAAGGATAAAATTAACTTGTTTTTTTTATTTTTTGACAAAAGTAATCACGACATTTACTTATATATTTATGCTATATATTCAGCAGTTGAAGCGCATAAAATGACTAACAAGCTTTTACAGAAGGTTTCAGGAGGAATACAATACATTGCACCTTTGTCTTGGCTAAATATTTGAACAATTAGCACTTGAGAGTGCGTTATGAGCCCGATCTTGGGCTCCTAATTTTAAGAGCCGATTTGGGAGGGCTCTTAACCAGTTTAGGAGTTCTTCGTGAAACACCATTTGTA
>JASAND010006739.1:0-15081 GCA_030248195.1 Trissonchulus latispiculum
GTGAGGAAAACGTTACGTAATTATTACAAACTCATGCGAAAAATCTACGAAATATTGCGCAATCAATGTTGAAACTTTGGAAATACTACGTAATTTCAGCAAAATCTTACGAAACATTAGGCAATAATAGCAAAATCTTATGAAATATTAGGTAATAACAAAATCTTATAAAATATTAGGTAACATTCTCTGGTTAATGTGTAAAACGAAATCATGGGATGGCTAAACAGCACAATAAAATCATGGGGCGGCTAAAAAGCATAATATTTAGCTAGCGTAGCTAGCTGTGCCCGTACCCCCAAAAATCTACTACTATTGCCATCCGTTACAGGGAAGCGTAGTTGGAACTTACAGTGCTTCGCTCAACAGCTGATAGCCAACAGTCTGTCTACTGTCAACTGTCTGTCCGATTGAAGCAATAATCATCTCGATATAAAAAAACCAACCCCAGCTAATATTGACGTCACAATTTCGCGAATTTCTCAGCTGCCTAAAGAATGTTTTAGATTACGTGACAAGATCATCCTGTGTAGCATTCTTTCTGCTTACGTAATGAAGCAATTTCCTGCTTAAGTCAAAACAATTCCAGCAATTATCTTCAACTGCATGATTACGCAACGACCTTCCCCGCCGCGCCTCCCGAATACTGTGTATGATATGTAGTAACATAAACCAAAATTACGTTTTGGTTGTAGTTCAGCGACTGGTTGGTATATTAACACCAGAGAATATCGTTTATGGGTTGGTAGTTTACTGCTTGGAAGCAGAACTACTTCAACAGGTGCATCAGAATTGCCATAGAGTTATTCATCACCCCATCCAACTGATGGAGCTGCTCAGCATCTAGTACGCTGCATGAAAAACTCAATGGTATTTCTGTACCCTTAAGTAGGTGTTCGCTGACGCACATAAAACTACGCCACACGCAGCATTACAAAAACAGGTTTCATAAAACACGCGTAAGAATTGTTTAGCACTTTAACGTGCTTTAACAACAGCATCTCAGGAAGGTTCTCTGTCACCGCTGCCATTGTTGGTTTTTCTTTTACTTATTGTATTTCCATATTTTAAGAAATCGCAACAAACACAGCACACATTATGTACACGAATAGCATCGGATACACGACACAAACCAACAATAAAAAACTTACGATTATGAAACATTACCTCCCTTCATTTTCCATGCTATACCACTATACAGCTCTAACTCTATGCAAATATCTGAACAGTTACATTTGAGATGGTTGTCAAGACCCTCCATTGCCATTGCCAAATTCTGTCCACTTTCCAGTCTATCTATCATCTTTCTAATTCTAGCTCCGTGACACAGGTCTAGTGTAAATGGCCACTACACCCCTGAGTTTCTCCAGGACACATGTGCACTACACAGTCATTATGGATCTTCCCCCAAACGATAACCCGAACATATCGATGCAAGCAACCCTTATTATCTTTTAACAACAGCTGTTTCTTTCATTTTACCTCCATAGCTTCCAGACAAAACAATAGTTTCTTCCCAAAAAAAATGCTTGTGTAGCCAGCTGCTCGTAAACAAGTGAATCTAAAATCGACTTTGCCTGACAAAAACTATGTAATAACAGCTGTCAGTTTTGCTTCCAGCTACACTTTGGACACATTACAAATTCTGCTCTTTATTAATAAACAACATTAAGATCACATCTGTATAATATAGCCAACATGCTGCCCGTAGGAGTAAACGGAAAAATACGTACGGAATACTCACTTGTCTCATTTCTCATGTTGTGGCAGTTGAATATCACTAAACAATCTTAATCTTTTAATCTTTTTTAATCTTAATTTTAATCTTTTAACAATCTTTTATTCCCGTACCCGGAAAACATTTTTGTTTGAAACAGAGATTACTAATCGCTTCTTGCGTAATCAGCTGCGAAGCAGCAAACCTACAAAAGTTGCCGTATTCTATACACTGCCGATAGTTCACATACACATTTGATACAGTCGATACACATTTGTGGGGGGGGGGGTCGGGTCAGCCGTTAGCGAACAGAGCATGTACCTAGAGCTGATAACAGAGAGCTTGACTGCTGTCACACTCTTATATATTACGTTCTCTTGGTATCATAAGAGCTGCATTAAAACAAGCTAAATTTGTAGGCAAGTTTCCTGGCATCAAGTTCTGTGGCTTGACCAAATCTAGCAAAAGTAACCTATGCTTGTTTAGTATTAGCTCTCCGTTAATACGCTGTCCGGATGTGCAATCTGCTGCGCTGATTCATGCACTCGCCATTAGTGAAACATTTCTTTATGGCTGCACATCAGAAGAAGCCCCAGGTCTATATTTTGAGCAAATATAATCAGTACAGACATGTTTTGCATAAAAGTTTTGCTTGTTTTGAATCTATAGTCATACCTTACAAGTGCAGTCAAAATGTTTAAGACAACAGCTATATCTGTGTTTCTCGTAGGAACAGAAGGTTTGAAGAAAGTTATTAGTTCATTTTGAAGTGAAATATAACTGTCCGGTTGATATTTGTAGCAGAAAACCATAATGTTCACTGACGCGTTTAATTCAAACTTGATGCTGGTAAATCAAATTAAGCGTGTTTTGTCTGTCAGACTATTGCTTCAATAGAGGTTTCATATCATCATTATGTAGCAATATTCTCTTTCCAAATAAAACTTATGCTACGAGTATCATTAATCCTGAACGGATGTTAACTTTGAACTAACTGACCGTATCACGCTGGTGCAGAATAGAATCAGTTGGACCGAAAGATATATTGCTTTGCAAGCTTGGGTTACAACCGTACCACTGTGTTCCTTGTATTCTATATATATGAGGAATGACTTGAAAACAGTCAACTAACAGTATTCTTGGCAAATCTTCGTCATTAGGTTAACGTCTGTCTAAGCAAAGTAATTCAACCAATACCACAAAACAGATGGCGAAGAACTCCTTGGCCGATAATCAGCGGTCGGTATTGGACGTTTTGTCCAGCGTAAGTTCTAATTGCTTCTGGCATTGTCGGGTGACACTATGCATCTAATTTTGTAAGTACATACGCTTGTTGACACTGGAAGCATCCTAAGTGAAATCTAATACAGCAATGGATCTCTGATATCGCCGTTTGTTTTTGCAGAATCATTAACTTTCCGAAGTCTATACAATGGGAATCAAATTTTTTAGAATTCTTGTCATTTTAATGGAGTAAAACAAACAGTTTCCGTAACTCTGTAAAATTTATGAAATGAATCATGCTTACATTTACGAGCAAATGACATATTAATATGTGAAATACAAACAAATGACTTACAAATGACAGGGAATCACGTAGATTTCTGAAGCTAATATGACATATGCAATAAGCACTGAACAATCAAGGAGCTTGAATCGCAAAATGACGAAATCATGTCTATGTCTGTACTCTTGGAACCATAGACGTTAGTTGGCTGTTTGGAGGATGTTTTAGGTTCATGCTGTGAAGTTTTTATTCATCAAGAACAAACTTGGTTCGGCTTTGGTTGCAGCAACAATTACGTTTACAATGTACACAGTCGCTCAACTGTTTGTTGGTTACTTCAAATACACTACTTTGGTTGACTTGCAAGTGAGTAAGCAATGGATTTTGAAAACGATAATACATACTTTCCACTGCGGAAACCTGCCTGTTCTGCTATGTTCTCAATCCATTTGACCAGAGCTTTAAAAATATTATCAGTCGGATTGCGCTTACTTTTACAGTTGACACTTGACAGGCAGTTTTACTAAAGTTTATTAGTATTAACTGATCTGAGACATGTCGCCGAACAATAACACAGCCAAAACATATTTGGCTGGAAACAACTAATTTGCCTAGAAAACAAAATAACTTCAGGTGTTGTTTTATAACAGAGATTAATTACGCAGTGCAATAATTAGCAGCAAATATTTACAGTACTGGTCAAAACTAGATTCCCATTGCATGTGCGTTCACAGACACTGAACATGCGCACAAGCACTGCTTGCGGTCACTGCCTGAATGGTCCTAGCTATGTATTAAGTCTACACTTAAAGCCCAGCTTTTAGTTATCAGAAGTTTGTGCAAAACCTGCCAGCATTTTTTCAATAGTTTTCAACAGTTTTCAAAACGTCAGTAATTATTAAGACTGTGTTTGTTCTAATTTCAATTTTCTTTGTTTGTTTGCTTGCTGTTTGTCTGCGATTAAGAATGATGCAGTCAACGCTCTGATAAATTGACAATTCAGCCTGCATAAGGGCTTCAACCAAAACATGCGTATATACCCATAACATTATGTTCCCGTCTGGCTTCTTTAGCGTAAATCCATTTAAGAAACTAAACATATAAAATATTGTTAAATAAAATAAGTCAAAGCCCAATTGGTAGTTTAACAGTTTCATACTCAAATGTTTTGCTACCCTCATAATACCTGGTGTACCTATTTCAGCTCGGGCAACACTCACCTTTTCCGCATGTGGCTGTATGTAACTATAATCCAAACGCTAGAGCAGCGCTCATGTGGATGACAACTTTCATGCAAGCGGTATTTATACCTTTTACAGTGGTAGTATCCTATTTTACAAATTCAAGAAGTAGACAGCGCTAACTGCTGCTAGTTGGTATGTTAGTATGTGTTACGCATAGGAAATTGGATAAGTTTCAATTTTTGAGTAAGTGACAAAAACTCTCAAGACTGGGCAAAGATTCTCACCATAATTTAGTATCGTCAGAAACGTCTATTTATGCATTGTGATTTGTTGGAACTAGATTTTTTAGTTAGGCCTTTGAATTTTTAAAATAATGTTTGAAGTCTTCTGACTTTGAAATTCGACGTGCTTTGTTACTGAAAACTGTGTAGTTTCAATCTTTAATCAAGCCTTGCAAAACTTCAAAAACTTAATTTAAAAATCTAAATAGAGCCGCTGAATATAAATAGACGATTCTAACGATACCAAATGATGCAGATACTTTTTGCCCAGTCTCCATTTTTTGTACTAGAAATTTAATTTTCCAAAATTTTGAAATTTTTCTATTTTTATCCCATAACGTTAGACCATGTCAGACAGCAGCTTCCCCTCCCGAATGCCAAAACATCGCATTGGAATATTTGTGATAACTGTAGCTCAGTTTTCACTACAATTAGGTTAGCTAGTCTCCCAGTTTGGTCATTGCATCCGAATTTATCGGCCTGGCGTCCATACGGCAAAAATTGTGATTTTTCAAATTTTTCAAAATATGTCAAATTTTATACCCATCGAAAGCTCTCAATTTTTCCATTCTTCTCATAGAACTATGGCTCGGAAATGCTTCTATGTTAAGTTAATCGCTGTTAAATCTTTTAAGAGATCAGTAGTGTCAGTGGTCTTGTTTCGCCGTGAAATCCGTTAACAAAAATTCTGATCGTGCTCAACAGGTTTGAAACCATGTAAAAATTCTTTAACGTATGCATTTAGATATAAGCAAGAAAATCAAGCCAAATTCTTGAAATGAATATGTGAAAACTTGCTTAAGCTTGCTACAGCCCTCGTACTGATATTCAAATTACACTCAATGGATGGTTTGTAGCTTAGAACAAACGAGCTGTAGAACAAAACCCCTCAAAATTTAAGCTTGAAATGTACGACATATGTCGCTAAGTCATGTGCGAAAATGTCTGTCGTGGGAAAATTTCTCTTGATGGACGGGTTCTCTTGTTGTAATCGGTTGCGTGCGGCACAGACTAAGTGTTAAAATGGCCGACCAAGATCGAAATAATTTGATATAGGTATACTTGAAATAATTTTATTTACGATGCCCCGTATCCGAAAAGAGTCTTAGTAATAATCCCCCTCTTCGCAGTTTGGATAAATTTTCTCAAAGCCATCTACTTTGGTATGCGCACACCTTGCTAAAGGAGAGCGCATACCAAAGAATCACCCAAAAGCTCGTATACTCGACATTTGACAAGCAGAAGAAACATTCTGGGACGCGTTTTTTTAGTTCAGAATTCACATTAGAAACAGTTAAAGTTGACCAAAACTGAAACCTGACGAGCGATGAACATTACTGAAGAAAGTTACGGAATTCAAAAACGGAATTAGCCGTGTGGAATTGGATCACTAAACGTTCAAGACCATATTAGTCACTATTGACACCACATGATGGTAATTAGTACTGCTGCTGACGATTAGTTTAGAGATCAACGCAAAGTGACTAGGTCACTAATTTTATGTGGGCATTTGTGTGTGAATTTTAAGTTTTAATTGTTTCAGCGAATTCCACAAAATAATTGCTCCAACAGGAATTTAATTTAAAAAAACCGTTAGAGCAACGTAAATTTGATATTTTTAACACGAAAACTATAAAATGTTTGGAAAAGAGCTGGACAATTTTTTTTTGTATTATGTACTTCGCTTTTCAATTGTAGTCTCCTTAGTACAATTTTGTAACCTGAAAAGCGTTTCGGTGGTTAAAAATGTTTTGAGCCAAAAAATTAGATTGATCCAGTTTCATTCGGTTTTTTCAGTTTTAACTGGATATCGCGTACTAGAAGCAGGACCCGGGTACAAAGCACAGGTACAGGTGACCGGTAAAATTTTCGGGTAATTGGGCACACGTCGGGATCCCGTCTACCCGTGCCCATACCTACCGATTACATCCACTTTTTCTAGTTTCTACTTAGCTAGAATGGGAAATGCAAAAATTGGTAACTAACTAATATTAACGTTGCTTTTAGTTTTATAGCTTGAACCAAAGCTTTTCTAAGTACTCCCACTAGGTGATGTATTAAGGTATAACACGTCATCCAGCTTTACCTTTTAGGAATTCATTGAACTTTTCTGTTACTCGAAATCCCAGGTTATCTAAATAACACAATCAGAAAATTGTCAGTTGATACTGACTAAAATTAGCAAACATGATGGGTCCATCTTTTAGGACTGTTATAGAGGGAAATCTGGACTAAAGCTTTGCAGAAGAATAGACGCAAAAGGAAGACATTTAGAATTAGCATTGATGGTACGTGATCATTTAGTTGGCAGCAGTTGCTCTTAGGTGCTATGTTATACGCAACCAGAAGCTTGTTCTTACGTGTTTTATACTGATTTGTTAATCCTCCTACTGAAAGAGGTGGACTTTAACCTAGAAACTTCCCAGAAGCACAACATTCTTGCTAGAAAACTAGCTTAGCCTTCTTACATCCAGTATATAGTAATTTTTAACGTGACGAACCGTCACGTTGATATGATACCATGACGCCATGAAACCATAGTACCGTAAAGTTGCTGTTCAGAATATCTTTGGCATTTTAGTCATATTTATAGCAGTATTTTTTCAACAACAAAAACAGTGGACTTAATCATTCCTTTCAAATGTTTTGCCATCAGTCAATTGATTTTAGTATTTGTTATAGAAGATGGAAGTGATTGTCCTAAGGGATGGATGTCGGCTGACAGAGCTTGTTACTACATGGTGGGGACCGAGAAATTGAACGCCTCTGTTACTTACAAAGGAAAAATTGTGATTCAGGCACAGCTAGCGGAAAAATTGTGTAACAGCCTGCACTCTGCAGCTCATCTCCCTGCATTTATAGATGCTAAGCAACGGTTTATGTTTGATGCAGTCGCGTAAGTAGACAAAGTCAGCTGACTATTATACCGGCTAGTTGACCTGACGTCAACTAACCGTTTCTGTCATGCTGATTAAGATTTTATGGCTGAAAATCAAAGGTTCTACTTATCCCCGTTAGTTTTCATCTCGATATTTGTTAGAACAAATAATAATTACTGCAACATACATTCAACACAATAAGGCCCATACAATACACAGTAAAACCAGAATTAGTCATTGCATAATCGGGAACACACCAGATAGTTTTCTATTGCACTTAGCGACTATATGTTGCGTTGTAAATTACCTTGCAAGCTACCTTAAAGTTAATGTCATTTGATTAATCCTTCGCTCACGGAAATGAGAAAATTTAATCCTCCAAACAGTGCTATTAACTAAAATGAAATTGGCCTAAATGGCTGCCTAAAACTGTAACGTAGCTCCTTCATTGCGATAAACAAGCTTAATGAGACCATTGAATGAACAAAACGTTTGTTTCACGATTTATAGTATTTTCTTGGTGTAGTTACCTACAACCTACAATTTTTAAGGATCATAATCTGTGAAAGAAGCTAGCAGACTATCCGCAAGTTTCGTTTCACAGATAATTGTTTCAGCATGAAGCAGAACAATTATTTGATAATGCAAAATTTTCTAACCTGGGGTAAGGGAGCCCTAAATACGCTTTCTTGGTTATAGGCGAAGACTGCTTGGTGAAAAAAGCGGTGTAATTTATTACGCTGGCGTGTCTCCCTTCAAACACGCAACAACCAAGTGCTGGCATATGCAAAAATGTAACAATCACGACTATCGCGCACACTGGGATAGTACATGCATAATTAAGTGAGTTATCAAACTATCAACTTTCTTGGACTTACGGGACAAAGAACGAGTTACTGAAAAGAGGTGAACTTGAAATTAAGAGCAATTCCTGAACCGAGATTAACGTGTTTATTCGGCCAGTTTAGTCCTTTCTACCGTTACTTTCTTACTTTTACATCTTTATACATATCATGTGTGGAAATATTAGTCTGTAGAAACATTTCAATCATATCTGATGTTTCCATTTCAAAACCATTAAAATATGATGCTATCTTGAAAACGGTGAACCAAAAATTGTACTTTTATGTATTAAGGTGCCACTGGCCAGAGTTAAGTAATGCACACTTTAGTTCAAAATTCTGCTCGCAGAGTTTAGTGTTGTTGCACATTGTTGTTGAACACTGTTACCTGATTTTATGCTACTGTTAATTCTTGGACTCCGGTCGTTATTGCTGGGTGGGAGTGAATATATGCTGTTGTTTTGTTCTTTTCCCTTCCTCTATTGTGAAAGTTTGTTCTGGTGTCTGGAGCTAATTTAATCTGAATTTATGCTGTAGCCAAAGATTTTGTTTGGAAATAGAATAATAGGAAATAAATTCTTCAGTTTTCGCCTTTTTGTTTGTAGTTGGCTAGAGTGTTAGACGATGGGAATCTGACATACGCTCACTCCACCGAATCGGACAATTTTCAGTTTGGTTTAAATTGTTTCGTTTGTTTTCAAATTGTTTCAACCCAAATATCTACACATGCTTATCCAAAAAATGAAAACTTCATTGACGCACACACACCCTCATTGGAAGTAAACGTTTTCGACGCTGAGACGACTGATAAACTGATGCCTCTATTAATCCCGGTTTACTGTCAGGTTACTAAGCCGGAAGTTGCTTGGCGAATCTAATACAGGTTCTAACGGGTGCAAATCGCTAACAAAGTAGACCGCTAATCTAAACCTACCCTAATCAGACATGAGTCGAGTTTGGCGTAACAATGTGTTTATTAATCAACTTACGATTTATTATCAAATAATCAAAGAGGGCGGCACAGCTAATATATAAAATGGGTTAAGAACCCCACTAATCCTGACGTAAACAATACCAACACTGATTAGATATGCGGTTAAGCTATCTTTTATATAAGCAAAATGGTTGCTGCTTGAGATGATTAGATTGATCGGTTGTTATAAAGTTTCTAGAATTGCAGACCGTAATTGCTAGTTTTTCACGCTCACTCCAGCGAATCCGACAATTGTCAGCTTAGTTTATATTATTTCGTTTGTTTTAAAAAAATCTTTTCATTTTACATGATGTGCAAAACAGCAAGCCACTCTCTGCAAAAAGCTGTCGGAAAATTTTCCCTGTCAGCGCAAACAAACCTGTTTATTCTGATTTAACTTGTTCCATTTCCGATTCCTGTTTGCTTTATGAGTCATCGTTAATGAAGAATTTTAAAATAGAATCTAAAGTGTAAATCATGCTCTGCCATCTTAAAGCATTGTTTTACATGCATTTATGTAAATTCTTATGTTTTGCACGTAAACGCGTGGAAGCTGGATGGCAGAGCAAACATAAGTAACTGCTGCGCTAAGGCGCAGCAGGAAAAATCTGATGTTGTCCGGATCCTCGTTGGTAAACAGTGAATTCAGGGAAAGACCACAATTCAAAGGAAACCTAAGTTAAACTGCAAAATTGGAAAGTGCATAAACATTAATCCAAACTGGGCCCCTGTGTCGGTAAATTTGGTTAAATTGTAGATTTATAGTAGTTCATTGAATCCTTATATTTCTTTCTTTAAGTTTTACAGTGAAAATGTTGTAAATGTCTTGTTGTTTGTGCTAGGTATATTCATTTCGCAAAAGGAAAGCCAGTTGATATAGATGCCGACGAATGCACTGCAAACGAATTCTTGTTCGATACTTTTGCTGACAACAACTACTACTGCAACTATTCTGTCAATTTTGCCGAAATAATCTGCCAAATTCAACATGATCCAACAGCGATATGCTTAAAGCAAGGTAATAGCTTAGGCAAAGCTACGCATAGTAGAATTATTCACGGAGGAAAATTGTAATATTGATATTTTCATATGTTTCCTAAACTACAAATATTATAACAAAACTGGATACTGTCAAAAGTAAATGCTAACAGACAGCTGCATGCTCCTAGTACATGCACTGCACGCTGAACGTTAAGCCACCACTCCATTTATGTACCTAGTTAATCAGACAAATCAAACTGGTATGTTGAAACTCAAATGCAAGTACATATTAGACGAATCGGTACACTCATTAGGGGTCATTTCTGAGGCTGGTCAACATTAGCGCGCAAAGCACTGACCTCGAGCTGAGGACAAAGAGCTTGCCAGCTACCACACTCTCGTCAACTATGCACTCTTACAATGTTCAAATGAACGACTGGCTGAGTTAAAATTTTGCCTAACTTTAAGTACTGACTGCTCAGTTAGTTAATAGTTAGCTGAAAATAACTTTGGATAAGCAATTCACCTCAATCAATTAATTGGTTATAACATTAATACTCAGTGATAGTCTATTCCCGAGATTTATTTTGATCTATATGATCTATTCTCAAGAAATCTATTTTGACGTATTTTGAAGTTGTCAAAACTACATGATTTGCACAGAACTTGTTGTGTTTAGGAGAGACACGTATTGTGAGATACTCGGCTCAAACTGGTGCCTTCAGTCGGTTAATTCAAGGTTTATTTTCTTTTGAAACAATAGTCGAATTGGCGTCTATGCTTTCACCAGAAGAATTTGCTAGCATAGGAAGAGCTTTCGTTATGGTAAGCTTCTTTTATAAGTATTGGAGCTTGAATTACCGTTACAGTTAGCTTGTTTAGTGAATGAAAAGAGCAATACGCTGCATATGTAGGAAAACTAGACAGAAATATGCAGACAAAAGAAACACTTGTATTCAAATGAAACAAGCCCATGCATATAGTTCTGTTCACATTAAAAACTAACACATTAAACCACTACAACGTTTAACAATCTTAACAATTCAAGTACTAATTAACAAGCATTAAACAACTAGCATTAAACAATCTAATTAATGATCAAAACAAGTAAAGTACTGTTACTTGGAGAGCAAGCGGATAAAATTAAACAATAAGTTAATTAAAATGATAATTAAAATTTAAACGGGTTAAAACTACATTTGCTTAATTCTCCATTATTGGGTTGTCTTCGTTATGCCTATGTTTCATTAATTATTTGCCGCTTTTTTACTAAATGACCCTTTGACCTGGATATATCTGTCTATTATCATTATTATTATTATCCTTACCACCCCCCGCTCCCCTCTATCTCTAGATTGGCTCTACCGATTTGGCTGAAACTTGTGTCTATTAGTAGGGGTTGGAGTGAGTTCCTCGGTGAAACCTGGGGGCTTACCCCGATGCGGTATGCAATTAATCAATACGGTGATGGCAAATGACCAAAAACCAAAAATGACGGAATCTGCCCCTATATGGGTATAGCTGCATGTTGCACTTGTGCCAACGTGTATGGAATTTGAGTTATACGGAAATGCAAAGTGGTCATAAATGGTCGAAATCGACCAAAATTGTCAAAACTTGGAACTTCTCAAACGTATAGTCAATATGGTCCTGAAATGGAAGCTCTCAATGTGGGGAACATGAATTTGTGTACTTTAGATCATTCCAATACCGCTTTGGAGAGATATCGCAATATATAAGCGTAAAAAGCAGTGGCAACCCATTCTCGCTACTTCAGTAAAGTCTGACCAAAAATTCATGGAACCGAACTGTGAGCGCTTGTCCTGAGTTAACCTTTAAAGTTAGTCTATATAAAGTATATATTTCTAGAAACCTCATGAGGAGGAGAATCCGGTAAAACCATCATATCCGGTCTATATCCGGTTACCAGATGCCAAATCGATAAAAACGCTTCAGATTTGGAAAGAAAATTCTAATTAATTCATACTCTAGCATATTGGTCCTTGGCCCAAGACATCTCCGAAAATCCGGTCACATCCGGTCTATGTCCGGTAACCGGATGTCTAGGTCACAAAAACTGTACAGCAAGATGGGTAGGTCGTACAGTTTCGCTGATTGAATTTTTAGATTCAGCGGGTCGAAATTAGTCTATATACGAAGTTTTGTCCAATTTGGACCAAAAATGCGTGATGTATGGTCGTATCCTGTGCGAAAAAACCGGAAAAATCGGTTTTTCCGGTCTGGTGCTCGGAATTGCGGATAAAAATTGTTAGTTTTTGGCACAATGAATATTTGGCAGGCTACTTTCATTTTACCGGTGTCAAAGTAATCGAATATCCGGTCGATTTCCGGTTCTGAGCTTTGAAATTTGAGATTTCATGGGCTATTATCTCAGTATCCGGTTGGTTCGGAAGTCAAATTATTTCATTCAAACGGCATTTTGTCTATCCCTAACAAGAATCAACTTCAAATTACTTCATCTCTGCTGTAATTCGTGAACGATGGCGTACTAAAAATGGTTTAAGAGATAAGTTACGCAACTTGCGACAGAAGCTAAGCGTATGGGATCAAATCGCATATCCGGTTTAACAATTACACAAAACAAGCAAAATCAGCACGTTTTTAAAACACTATCATTCAAAAATTACAGCAGATATGAAGTAATTTGAGGTTGATGCTTGTTAGGGATACCAAAATGTCATTTGAATGAGAATAATTTGACTTCCGAACCAGCCGGATACTGAGATAATAGCCCATGAAATCTCCAATTACTCGAAATCGACAGGATACTCGATTAATTTTTTGACTTACCGACAAAATTGAGTAGCTGCCAAATATTCATTGTGCCAAATTAGCATTTTTATCCGCGATTTCCGAGCCCCAAATTTTCGAAAAACCAATTTTTCCGGTTTCGCACGACCATACATCCACGCATTTTTGGTCCAGAATTGGACAAAACTTCGTATATAGACTAATTTCGACCGCTGAATCTAAAACTCAACCAGCATAACTGCAACCTACCCATCTTGCTGTACAGCTTTTGTGACCTAGACACCGGTTACCTGACATAGACCGGATGTGACCGGATTTTCGGAGATGGTTTGGGCCAAGGACCAATATGCTAGAGTATGAATCAATTAGAATTCTCTTTCCGAATCTGAAGCGTTTTATGCGATTTGGCATCACACAACTGATATAGACCACGTATATTACCGGATTCTGGTTCGCTGAGTTTATCTAGAAGTACTGAAATATATGCTTTATATGGTACTTCAGAATTCAGGACAAGCGCTCACAGTTCGGTTCAAGTATTTTGGTCAGACTTTGGTTATATATTATTCTGGTAAACAATCGTCTTATTCTCTTTTTCGCGACATTAGTGGGATCGATCCGGCTGAAATTTTTGAAGTAGCTGTAGGATGACCTGAATAGTACCAGAAGTGCTGGCGGTCCGATTCTCCCCGGATTCCGGGAATGGCAAATTCCGGAATTTTTAGAAATGGTAAGAGGAGCCTTCAGATTAAACCTATTTATCAAGATTTCTGTCTATTCTTTTGAATTCTGCAGTACTAACGTTTACAATCAAAAATACGCAGATTCCAAACTGTGAAAGCCATGATTCTGGTACAATCAAAGTAACTATTCTCTTTTCCTTTCAGTCAGCTGAAATTGGAGATTGTCTAGCCATTCGCAATGCTTAGACGTGTGACGTGTGACACCTAAAACCTAAAATTTAGTAAGGTGTTTTATCTATAGTACGTTCTGAAGTTGCAATAATTCAAAACGGATAAATACTTCTTGCTTTAATGTTGTTTGTTCAGATGGCAGGAGGTCAGGATGGAGCATGGAACATCTTTGAGCAATTCTTTTATTCGCTTCTCCAAGATGATGATGGTCCAGTAACAGCTGTGATTCCTTTTAGGAATCTTGTTCAACAGTGTCAGTTTCGAGGCATTTCCTGCAACAGGTAGTTCATGCCGTTCCTTTAAGGTGGTGGTAACGTTTATCGCAGTCATTTTCAAAACGTCATAACTTGTTATAAAGTTTTCAAAATTTTGTAATTTTTCTACACTTCAAACCATAATTACACAATTTGTGAAAGTTTCTGCAAACACCAAAAACAAGACCCTCGGCAATAGTGCGAAAAGTGTTTCTGTTAAATAGTTTGCCGCTTGCGTTTGGCTAGTTCGGAGAGATCCTTGTTTAAAAGCAAACTGATTGCAGTTTTAAAATATGGCATTTTTGGTCACAACTTTAAGTAGACTGACGTAATCATGCTCTTTTTGACGCAAAATTTGGACGGTTTTAATTTGGGCATACCGTTGAGCGGATGTTGTAGTTACATGCTGCAGCATTGAAAAATTTAAAAATTTGGAAATCGGCTGATTTTAATGTCTTAAATGTTCTAAAATGTCTTAAGTCTCGTTTACCTCTTAAAATGTTGATAGAAAAAGCAAAGCCATTCAGCTTGACGATCTCTTTCGATTGAATATGGTTTTGGATAACTTCATGTAACTATAAAACTTATTCGGCAACAATCAAAACTTTGTAGTGTTCAGTGTCACCGAAGAAGAGTGTTTTGAACGTTTCGGAAATTTTGGGATACATTCGCGAAAGTTATCATCCAAAATACCGGAAAGGATACGTCACCTTAAAGGCAAGTATTAAGCTTAGCTCAAGATTTCACTTCATTAATTTCACTAAGATAGTTGGTACC
>JASAND010006740.1:0-33823 GCA_030248195.1 Trissonchulus latispiculum
TCTAGGGCTACAAATTTTATTATATCGAAAACAGAGCATGGTCGCGTTGCAACATTTTAAATAATTTCAAAGCTTAACCTGCTTATTGGTAACGAAAGAAGCAGCGCCATTAAATTTCTCTATTTTTTTAGGAAAGGAAGCTTTATAAAGGAAAAAGTTTTGCGTAAGGGCTTTTTACCATGTACAATTCAAATATGAGCATAGTTGTCCTGTATTTGCTATTTCCGTGCTGCAGTAATTGCCCATAAACCGGACCGGAACCCTGGCAGACTCTAGCTTAAGGTGCTGGTTTCCTTTCGGGTATTTTTGACACATACGGCTTTAATCCTGCACGTAACTGGCTAAAACTTACTGTTTAACATTTATTCATTTAAAATTTATTTATTTATAAAAAACATTTATTTAAAAAATTTCCGTAACATTCTGGGGCTAGTCCCATATTTTTAGGCCAAAAGATAAGAAAGTTTTGATTTTTGGCTTTAGGTTCCCAGTAGGATGACAAGACACCGGATTGGTTGTTATGGCTGGAGAGAGGACACGAAAATAAACATTTCTGCTTATGAGGTATCAACCTTTAAGGTATCTTCAGTAGTTAAGTCAGTATAAGCAAAAAACCATTTTGAGGGTCAAAAAATGGCCATTTTCGAAGAAATCAGTTTTTTCAAAAATACTGCCAAATATTACGAACAATTTTTCGTCAATTTACCTCAATCGATACACAGTTTAATTGCACATTTTATCCATTTTAACTTAACTGAAGTTCCTTATTATAAGCTAGAGATTTGTCCGAAAAACCATTTTGTCAAAACTCGGGTTATTTTGTTTTAAGCATAGATTTCTCAAAAACTGCTCGACGAATTAAATGCTTAAATTTGTAGGAATGCAAGTCCCCAATGCCGCTAATGCCGCTAGGGGCTTCGTCCCTTAATCTTCTGGACATCTATTTCTTTGATGTTTGCAAATGCAGAGCATAACATTGCAAACTATGTTGCAAGATTTCATATATGGAAGGTGCTGACTCAGGAAAGGTAAAAATTTCTATCCTTGACGAATTTTATTGCAATTCAGAAAAATTCTTCGGCCTCTGAGGGGCTTCCCTCCCCAGACCCCTACCCCGCATGCTTATTTCCTAAAGTTTAAGAATGTTCTGTTTGCGTAATTTTAATTTAATTTAAATTTTTTGCATGATTTTAAGGAGTACAATTATAAGTCAGTTCTTCGTGAAGTAATGAACAAGGCAAACTTAGGTGATCCAACAAAAATACATTAGTGCAACACTGACAAAAAAATTTGAACTTCATGAAGCAACAAACACATTAGTTTAAATTTACCATAAAGTTAGCAGTACATACGTGGAAAACATTACAAAGTTAGCACTACATGCAAAGCTGCAAAAGCAGACAACAAGCGAACTTTACAAAACACTGATGTTAGAAGCACTGATATTACAAACCACTGGTTGTGCTCTAGGCCGACATTGTAACAGTTAACACTACAAAACACTGATATTAAAAATGCTGCATTGAAATGTATTAAACATTGTACACCCTTTATGATTAGGGATCATATGGTCTTGCTCGGTCACTATAAAGATTCTGTTCCTGTGGCAGACTGGTTGAAATGGTTGAAATCGGAAGGATGATCCGACTCCAGCGGGACACTATCAAGGCCAAGGCCAAATACTACGGCACCATTGTTCTCCTAACAAAATTGGTGCAAACCACGGATTCAACTCCATTACTTCATCACGCTTTGGTACTATCCGGTCAGTACTACCTGGTCAAGCTATTGGCCAATGCCAAGAATTGCCAGTCCATGAAGAAGAGCGTCACTTGGGAACTATGTTCAAACAGCCACAACCTAATATTCAAACGTCAGATGATATTGCCAACTCTACAAACAGCATGGTTCGACATAGTTGCAGCAAATGCAACCTTAACATTCAACAATCTGATAACTATTGTCGCCTAATGGTTGGATGATTATAGAATAAAGACATGGACGATCCCACAGCTCATTGTATGTTCACAATCTCATGAAACAGCAGACTACTGAACAATAAGTAAATGCCTGTATGACCGTACTGTAAACGAAAGTATTGAACATACATTAAAGTGGGATATTTATGCTAGCATTTCTGACTCTTGCTGATCTAGGATATTGTAGATAGCTTGAACATAACCTATGGGACCTCAGATTTCTCAGTTTATCACTGACGGCATCAATTTCTGGAATATGAGGCCTTAGCTGCAATCCGCATACACCTCAGCGTATGTTCATCCATCTAATCATTTTTATTTGATGAAACCATACTATGCCTGAATCAGCATAAGCGTAAACTTAGTGGATTTATTAGACCGTCAGTGCCGTACAGTCAATAAGAAGGATCAATGACTGCCACCTGTTGTTCCATCCTGAAATGTATACTGCGCTTAGACAATTTATTCGGCTCAGCCATTATCACAGGCTCAAATGCAGAAAGCGCCCAAGGCAGAAGATTATCATTTCAATTCCTGGTATTGGATGGCGACAAATTTTGCAAGTTGATATGATGTTATGCTTCAATGAAAGAACAAGATAAAGAACAGTTCACACACCTATCAGAAGACAAGAAGGCATACGTACTACTCAACACGAAAAGCCTTAGATAACAATAATGAACTGCTTGACACTGATGACATCATAAACTCTATGTTATTTAATGATTGCTGTATTGTTGTCAATAAATGCTGAAGCTATATATACAGATAGATAGGACGTAGTTTAAGATGGAGATAGTGAAGACCCCAAAGTTTCAACACCTGTTTACATGTATCGTATCGGCAACTACTAAGACAGGAATGCCAACATTTGTATGCCGATTGGTAAATCATGCATCAGAGATGATATTAGAATCTCCTGAAAAAATTATATGGTGCTATACGTACATTATAAAATGCTTATGAGAACTTACCTCAAGGCGAGTTTGTCCACGGATTGCCTGACCTAAATACGATGAAAACAGAGGATACTAAATTATTGATCCCAAGTGCCTGATGAGCGAGATTAAGCGACAACCTAACCTAGTCCAGCTATTACCCGAGGATGCCGTCACTGGTCCTGTAGTGTCATAGACATTACCCAGAATATCTTCTACTATAGACAGCTAACAAACAGGATAAAAAGTCAGTACATTGTCCCAATGAAGAACTGGGCAGATAAGCTAAATCTTATGAAAAGTATTTGCGATTGCGCAGAAAACGTACTTTCTACGTAAAACGTAATATCCAAAAAGGATGAAGATAAACTGTATAAACACGCATAATGAATTTCACGCAAGAAACGTATTACGTTAGTAGTCGTTTTAAGTCTAGGTAGTTTCCGGAAAAGAAGAAGCTCATAGTGCAACACGGTGGATGTTTCCCAACTCTTTAACTTATTATTGCAGTAGTGAGTGGACTACTCGAAATTCTAGGCACGGTTTTACTTGGAATAGATCTGGTGATGGAATACTCAATACTGCTAAAGCCTGGATACTTTGACGAACATACAAAGGGGCTGGAGAAGAAAGCCAGCAATGTCCAGTCGGAGCTACCGTTAGATATGAAGATAAAACTGTTTGGCAGCGTCGTACTACAGGCGTCGAATACTGCGAGACAAACCTCTAGAACTGTCACTGAAGTAACCTGGACGTCCAGATATCGTATCCATTTCGACTCCAACGTTACAACAGAAAGGACGCCAGCTAATTGAACATATTATGAACATACCAGGACTTAAGGTTACCAGCAGAGGAGAAATAGAATATTATAGTCAACAAATTGTAGGCTCAAGAGTATATAACCTCATTCATAACTTCATTCGCAACAGGCCCAGTCAACCGCCCGCTATTGGATGGCAAGCACTAGCAAAACCATTAAGGGACTGTAATGTACCCAGAGAACCCAGAAATCGATAACGTTGGCAGTACATAACTACACAAACAGGTTTAGGAATCAGGACAGCTCGAAAAAGTTAAAATAGAGACGACACTAGAGCGTGCTACTGATACCAATGCCACCTTAGAAAAGCGTTACTATGATCCTCAAAGTCCAGCAGCTTTCGGAGCAATTGATCGGGAGTAGCGGTGATTACGTTCCAGTCACCCTACTTTTCCTAAACCTACCTTATACCTAGCTATCTCAAAACTCGATAAGGGCAGCATCTATCTTGGATTTGTGAGAAAAACTCCATTAGATTTTCAGTTGCAGTCACGCTTCCATTTGTACCAAGTTCATTCAAATTGGAGGTGATTACTGTTCCAGTAATTTTCGTCATACTTTTCTTTGGAGCATCAACGAACATACAATCAGCAATCTATATAAGTTACTTTTTAGCCAATGTAAACAGCCTAATTTTGCATTTTTTCAAAGCTGCTAGTTAGTCTTTGTTAGTTTTGCAGCCGCAATCAGTCTACTAAAAATTGATAAAAAATGCACCCACAGGTGCTTCCCTAAGTACATCCCATAGCTGACGTGACAAAGAGAAAGAAAGGTACCAAACAATTATCTGATAAAAAGTGCACCTCGGTTTACATATGATAAAGGGGATGCAATACAATAAACACGAAATTATTGTTATTAAGGTGTCACCACTGTGTTGATTTATTATTATTATTATTATTATTATTATTATTATTATTATTATTATTATTATTATTATTATTATTATTATGATTATTATTACTTATTTATTATTATTATTATTATTATTATTATTATTATTATTACTGTTATTATTATTATTATTGTTGTTATTGTTTTTATTATTATTATTATTATTCTATTATTATTCAACATTACTATTGGACTAGTAAGATTTCTGCAAAGAGTTAAGTTTTTCTTTCTACTAAATAAGGTAATACCTATAAGTATAAGATATGGCGTGACAATTTTAAAACAATGGTCAATAAAGGTAACAAAGACAAGAAAACTTTATTAAGCATGATGAAAACTTGATGCTACAAACATTGACAAATATATCATCGTCAGCCCATTAAGGTAATTGTTATGTTAGCATTGGGAAGCTAGCTTTTAATTTAATTTATTAGTTAGTTTTCAATTAAGTTTAATGTTCTGCTGGTTTGTAGTGTTTGTAGCCAAACATTTGTAGTAGGTGTATTATATACCAGATCCTGTAAAGGTTTAACAGCTTTTAATTACAAAATATTTCTAAACTTCTACTAATTGCAAGGTATTTTAGGAAGATAACAATTTTTGGAGAACAAATCGTGGCATCACGACAAATTAAACAATTCTGGAGGTTCCATTTCTAGATTCGACACAAAATTAAGAGATATTATTACTATGCCTTTCATAAATTAAACAATTCTGGATGCTCCATTTCTAAATTCGACGCCAAATTAATGAACTATCGTAGGAATTGCAGGATTTGCTTATCCTATTGCTATAATTAGGGAACATCGTCAGTCGTCGTCATAATGACAAGAACTAGAAAACGGTGCAAAAAAGAAACGAACCTATTAAATCCGATTGGATCCGGTAACATAAATTATTTTGTATCTATATATATTAAATAAAGGTACAATTGCTATAACTACAAACAAAGTAGAAATCTCTAAATTAAATACACTCTGGTGACTAGTCAAAATACCTGGAAGGGATTGTATTATAAGCTATAATCTCTAAACTTATACATTTAAAATCGTGTAATAACATTGCTTTTGTTTATAGGGTAGATATCCGTTATGCAGCATGCGTATTTTGCCAGCATGATATGCATGCCGTGCATCATTTGTTATCCTTATCGTGTTGCTTGACAGGATATACTCAATCGAACATGGTCTTTAAAGTCAGGGTCCTTACCCAACTTTATGACCACATCATTGACAGTACGTTACGTCATGGAAGATTGTGTCTGAAGGAAAATTAAAGCGGATCCCTATCCTTGTGCTACACTCCAAACGAGACGTCTGCTCTAGAAAAAATGCAAAATTTTGTAAACTGTTTCCTTAGAAATCTGGTTACTTATTGATTTTACTCGAATTGTGGTAAAAAATTAACAGTTACTATACAAGTTTGCATACTTGCAGAAAGAACATAGCACAAAGTCGCTGAAACTCGTTAAAGGCGTTTGAAATATGCAAAAGAGTCAGCCTTTTTTCTATTCTTTCCCACCTCTACTAAAAGAATTACCCGTTTGCCACCGGTCTGCGGGTTTTCCTTTGATTTACTCCCAGGACAGAAAATAAGTTCCATAACTTTATACATTAAACTCCTATCAAGTCAGATTTCCGATTGAGCAGAAAATGTAACAAAATTGGTATATTTTAAGGAGATAAGCACCATCTAACAGGGGTGCCATATCATGATGCACAAACATTTCCAGTGGTCGTGTCTGCGGCAGATCTCAAAGGTTTTTATTATGTTAACGTATATTGCTTTTCATAAACTATGTAATGATATACTGTAATTTTGTACTAACAAGAGTACATAATATATAAGTGTATGACACTGGCTCATGTGCTTAGAGGGCATGCTGCGCTGCGCTGCATGCTGCGGTGCTCAAGCACATCCTCTGCACGCTAACGGCCCATATCTATCGCTAATTGGCCCTTATGAACAAGGCAAATTCGCCCGGTATGCTTGCGTGCTGAAACTCAAAGCAGACACATATTAGACGCTGCCATTGCTTGTGTTTTTTCGAGCTTCAACACGTAGAGCGAGTACCAGTTTGCCTCGTTTCGACAGGGTACCTGTTTGCGGGAAGGGTTACTAGGATCCAATTAGCGGGAGGGGTGGGTCCTTAGCGTACAGAGGATGTGTTTCGCTCTAAGAACAATGTTCTAGCCAGAAAAGGATACTTTCAGCATCTAGTTTTAACTACAACGCGTCGAGCTTTAGAGAAAGTTAATTAAGAATGTACAGTATGCAGGAGTTGCTTAATACATACTGGAAAATTATCCTTTTACTGTAACTATGTCTAGCTGCATTGTCGCACTGTTTATGTTTTCAGATATAATCGAAGCATACTCGGATACATCCACACAGAGTGAAATGCAAGGGCATGAAGGAGATGGTGTTCATAACCCTGATATGCAAGACTATCAAGGAAGAAACATGCAAAGTGCTGTCGCGCAAAACGACACGGAAGACAAAACAGAGAGTGCTTCAAGATCCGAAACGCCACCATTCACAGTCAACGATTTCAATGACCAGTATCCACAGGCAAGTGTTCAAAATTCCCGACCAAGCTATGCCAGTTTGCTAGGTTGGTACGCAAAGATAGCCGTAAATGGATATGTTCTTTGAGGATATACAGTCCTTATGAAAAAATCGAGAAACGGTTTTTTGTTACGGTTACTGTAATTTTTGTACTGGTCGGGTTTCTCTTTTAAAAATTATGTTTGCGGTACAAGATTCAATTTAGTGATATAGACTAATAAAAAGAATCTGCAGGCTTCCTTTCCTCCCGACGTCGAATATATTTTCCATTTTCGTCAGTTAACATTAAAGGGATCATTTGTCCTTCCGCAACGTTTAAAGTGATACATGATGACATGGTAGTAGTGGCATAGTAAGTGGCAATCACCCACCATCAAAATTAACATGGTAAATCCTTAAAGCTTACGCAAAAAGCTACTGTGTGACCGATCATTCAAAACTCTTACCAGGACAATCTAGCCTGCTGATATCCCCAGTACCTTTTGAAGCTTGCAAGAAATATTTCTTATTTTCAAACCATTCAGACATTTCATTGAAATACGATTGTTCTTAACTGTAATCCGAGCATTGTCTGCACCCACTGTGAAGCATTTTCGTATTATATCCAACAGTTTTGTACTGTCGTCATACTTAGTATTTGGTAAAAAGCTTTTACCCACACAGCCTTTACAAGAGAATAATATTCGAGACAGAAATCTGTAGTTACAGTATTGTAGTTTGATGGTATGACAAGCTTAGCTAGAGAGACACCATAGTTTGAATTGGTCAGAGTGAATGTTTTAATGAGATCAGTACATTAGCACGGATTTGATAAATCATAGGACAATGTTGTCATGAACTCCATCGCCAGGAATCATAAAATGGATGGGACATTTTGAAGTTAACTGGTAAAACTCTTCTTAATTTAGATAAGATGACGACATCTGAGAAACAACTTAAAATTGATGAAGACCAAACTCTCACCCAGGTGCCAGATAATGAACCAAAGTTTGATCCTGTAGCCATACCGTCAGGATACGTAGCCATCGATGGACAGAGCTGTTCTTCGGAAGATTGATTTACACTGGAAGGGGTCAAACAGTCGATCTTCCGTCGTTTTACCGAGCAAAAGACAGCGTCACCAAGGAATGGTAGACTGACAACGACGGCAACTGCATTATGCGACCAGGGAAGGGGCTAAACATGAATCCTGAACAAGCGAAGACTGCTGTACGCGTTATTATTGAACTATTAGAAAGGATTGGTTATTCCAAGATGGGCATCCTTGACGAGTGACTTTACTAATTTTATGGCAGTATCAATTGTTTAAATGCGGCCGATAGTAATTTTTTTAAAATGACGACTGCTGACTTAAATAAACTTTTGTATTCACCTAAGTTTGCTGCTGCGTTTGGCGGGGTAGATGCATTAAACAACATTGCTAAAAAGAATGGGATAAAGATCAGCAAAGTGAAGGTGAAAGATTGGCTGAAGAGACAGATGATTTATTCACGTACTAAACTACCAAGGCACAAGTTTGAACGGAAACCAATCATAACCATCGCTAGATCAAACATGGGCAGCTGATCTCGCTGACACGTCATCTCTGAGTAACCTTAATGGTGGAGACAAGTTTTTCCTCGTTGTAGTCGATGAATTTTCTCGCTATACATGGGCCCGTCCACTGAAATCAAAGCATGCTAATGCGGTAATAGATACATTCAATGATATATTTGCCACATCAGGACGAAATCCTGCAAGCACGTTTACCGATTGATGAAGAGAATTCACCGCAGTAGCGGTGACTACGTTCCAGTCACCCTACTTTCCCTAAACCTAAATAAATTTCAATCGTCACCCTACTTTTCCTAAATACGATTTCTTTCCAATTTCTCTTGATTTAATATCGGTGTATTTCAAAAGGATTTGCTGTTGAACAACTTTGCTTTATAAGCTACACATCATGAAGTTACTGGTAACAAGACATCTAGATCTGGACAGCTGGCAATCTTATCGTCAGTAAACATAAGATAAGTAAACATCTGAGCTGACATTAAATGCCCAGATCGTTTTACAATTAACGGAAATACAAAATTTTTCCGTGATAGACTTAGAGGGGGGCTGACATAATACTAATATTTGCTTAGGAATACGGCAAAAAATAACTAAATGTGTTAAAGAATTTTATTTTTTGTTTAGAACAAGATTTTTTGTTTATAAATGTTGGTTAATTAGTTAGAGATTTAATAAGTTGACTGTAATTAGCAATAATGTAGCTCCCCCAATTTAATCGATATAATTTAATCAGTTTTACGCTGATAAAAACATTTTATAAATGGCTGCAAACTTCTAAAAAGTATCATTATCATCTACCAGTTTCTTTCAGCGTTGCAATGGATGGTTTCATCGTCAAGTTAAAGCAAATTGGATCAGGTATATTTTTGAAGATTTTTCCGAGAAATAAATTTGCTTCTTGAAACTAACCATTTTTCATCAGCCACGAAAGAATAAATCTTGTATTAAAACTGTTGATGAGATGAGATTAAATATGAGACGAAATAATTAAACTTTAAATTAAGACTAAATAATTGATGAATACGTCAGTAATTGATGAATTAATGAATATTGATAAACTCAAACCTGCAATTTTAAACTTTAACAATATGATTTGTTTAGGCTGAATTCCATACGCTCTACATAAGTTGATGTTACTTTCCTTATTGGGATATTTGATTGGGTATCACTTTTGCAAACAGAGGATACTAAGGCTACGTGTTACCTGTGGAGTGTTATATTGTCCAATTACCCCTTTGGCTCTTGCTTGAGCTTGCAGACGGTATGTTGACAGCACAAGATATGCTACCAAACGACGCCTGGATAAACACTTAATAACCTTAATAACCAGTTACACCTCCGAAAATAAAACTATTGAAGAAATGATTGCAGCTGCAGAAAATGAGAAAAACGATAAATCACCAGAAACTGAAACGTCGAAAGAGGAAAAAGCAGATTATGAAGTAAATGAAATCAGTGTCAAGTCCCCCGATCAAAACCCTGATGTTGTTAACGGTGGAAATACATCCTCGGTCAATAATAAAATTGTGGACAAAATATTTATATTGATGAGCAACTAGAAACTGAAGGAGTCAATACGAAGAGTTCTAATACGGATCGCTTCTTCACGATTGAGGAAGTCAGCTCTCATGAAAATTTCAACCTAAAAACAGCTGTAAAAGTTACAAAATAAGATTATAAGATTTTGGGACTTTAAGAGATTTTGAAATGTGCCAAATTTACCCCGGTTCAACATGGTTAATGTGGAGATAATTTTAGATGATATTAAAAGAGTACTCAACAGCCATGAAAATTTCATATTGGATGACGGTGTTCAACTTAACAATATTCATACAAACTTTCCAAAATCAGGTGGTTCATATGGAAATAAATTGGTACATGGTTAATACATGGTTAAGCAAAACTAAAACAAGCATTACTAGAATACAAAACGACGACGACCTTTGCTGTGCTCGAGCAATAGTCGTTGGACAGCATATCGCGGAATATGCTCGAAAGCAGTGGAGCCCAAAGCAGTGGAGCCGACAGTTTGTTATTCCTGCACATCGCCGAGTTTGCAAAAAGTTAAGGCTCTGCAACTACATGAAACCACCAATATTGGCCCTGGTAAATACGGATTGGAAGAAATAGACAAATTTCAAAACTATCTAACAGAAATCCAGATTAATGTATACTCTGGCGATATGTTCGGTGAACGTATATTTTCTGGCCCAGAATCAGCAAAGATAATCAATCATGTAAAGTACAGCTGACATTATGATGCAATAGTTCAAATGCCAGATTTTCTACAAACAGCCTACTTCTGCGAAAAAAGTGGTAAAGGACATAGTCGTAAAGTTCACAGTTGTAAAAGTTGTTGTTAGTTGTCAGTACTGCCGTAAATCTATGTGCAAAGGAGGAAAGGTCTTGCTCGTATTCTGCATTCGCTGTAACCTTATGTGGAAAAGTGACGAATGCCACCGTCTTCATATGGCGTATATTCAAAATATGTAAAATGTAGTACCTGTTATAGCATCGTATCCCGTAAGTCAAAGGACCCAGACAGTCATAAATGTGGACTTGCTCAATGCATCATATGCAAACAGTGCCGATCAAGTGATGAGTCAGAGCGTGCCTGTTTCTTGGAGAAACCAGTTCTCGGTAAGACCGTTCATGAATACGTGTCTTATCATTTTGAATCGGCTCAAGATGGAAACCTACATAGACCAAACCTTGTTATTTCCAAGTCTGCTGATGGTTTAAAAGTTTTCCGAGGATGGGATTGTACTGACCAGCTTAAAATTAGTTATTTAAAAGTTATTTTTATATTTAAAGTTATTTAAGATGGCTGCAAAGAAAAGATGACTGATAATTGCTATTGCTCACAATTTTCAGGCATAGGATGCCTGGCCTATTCTCAACTTTCTTCCAAACTTAAACCAAATAAAATCATTATCCGTGGTTGTAAGATCCTACTGCTCACTGTTGGACGAAGATTGAAATTCAAAGATTCGAACAGTTTCATACCGTTATCGTTGAAGTCACTACCAAAAGCAAATAAACCTTGGTAAAGTATTTTTTGGAACCAAACATCGAAGTAACCAATGGCTTAATGGTAGGGTCAAATATGATGTTACTCGAGTATAAAACAAATTCTAGTCATCAGATTCCTACAGCTTTCAACAATGTTGTCATAGCCGCATTTACAACAGCATATGCTCGACTGAAACTGTGTACTTATTTGCATCAGCTACAAACAAGAGTGCTATATTATGACACTGGCAGTATTGTATTCACTTCGAAGGACGGTGTAGTAGGCCCCGAAGGTGATTTTCCTGGTGACTTGAAGGACTAACTCATCGATACTTATGGACCGGCTCTTTTGTTACCGAATTCTGGCCGACAGGACCAAAGAGTTATGGATATCGGGTAACCTGCACTGGAGAATTAATTAGCAGCTATAAAGTGAAGGGCATAAGATTGAATTCCCTCAACAAATCATAACGCCTGATGTAATGATAAGGATGTTACTAAAGAATCCTCAAAGTACTGCCACGGTGGATCATTTCTCAATTAGAAGAAGCAAAGAAAAAGCAGAACTAACTAACCACAGAAGTAAAAAGTATTCAGGATTACTTTTGACAAAAGACTAATTTTGACAAGTTTAGAAACCGTACCGATTGGTTATAAAGATGATACATTGGACTACATGTGATTATTGTGTAAATGTATTTGGTTTACGTTAATAAAGATGTTTAAATGGAAAATGCAGAAACTTAATTGAAGGTTACTAGGTACAGATACACTTAAGTAAAAATAGTAGAAACACTATAAAGTGAAATCAAATTAAAATTTTGTAAAAAGGAAATGATCAAAAAATTTATTAGGTTCAGGGAGAGTAGGGTGACTGGTGCGTAGTCACCGCTACTATCGGGTCACCAAAAAGCGAAAAAATACGGTTTCTCCAAATCAAGATCAGTCGTTGGTTGGAGAAACAGCACACATACAGCATACATAAACTTGTGTGCCACAGATTTGCTACAAGGAGATACAGCGTATCAGTAGAACTGACAGATATGGTGTCAATAGCAGGAAAAATGACGGTCACAATTACCTTTACCTGTATAGACATGTTTTCAAAGTACGCCTGGGTGATCCCAGTTAAAGTAAAGGTGGCAGAGAGGTGACCAAATATTTCGTAGGTACTGAATGATGGTAGACGACCCGAGAAACTTCAGACAGAGGTAAAGAATTCCTCAAAGTATTTTCAGTCACTCCTCAAAGCTAACCATATCAACTTCTACACGTGCAATAATCCAGCGGTAAAATGTAGTCTTGTTAAACATTTCAATCGCACTATCAAGACAAAGATATGGAAATACTTTACCAAGGTGCGATCATACAGGTACATTGACGTCTTGCCTGAACTTTAGTGCGGATACAATAATGCTCGCCATATAAGTATTCGTACAACACCTGTAGAAGCATCGAGGACTGGAAATATGAAAACGGTCAGAACTGCTCCATTCGGACAACCAGAAACTAACTAAAGTGCGGGTCGGAGATATGGTTCGAATCAGTAAGATTAAAGGACTTTTTGAAAAGGGTTATTTTCCAACTGGTCTGAAGAACTGTTCCGTATGCGTAAAGTCGGCAATGGCATGTACCAACTAGAAGATAACGGAGGAGAAGAGGTGGCCTGTAGTTTCTATGAGCCTGAAGTACAAAAGGTTGATGAACCAGATGAACTACTGGGTAGAAAAGGTAATAAAAAGGTAATAACTTTCTCATTGTGTAGACACCGAAAATTACGAAATAGCACTCGTTTCAGCCTCACTATGTCCCAGTGAACAAACATCTAGTCAACACCATTAAGTCCATATAAACAACCACATTGGAAGGATAGTTCATTTTGATTGTGGTTGTATACTTATAAAGCTTCACTTCAAGAAAGACAATGAGGATGAGATGTCATCCAGAAACCATTGAAGACTGGCACCTACACCTAGTTCAGACAGGTTCTGGCTTTTACGCCGGGCAACGGTATCAGCGAGGAGGCGGATTAGGCCATCTTCTGAGAGGTATTGGCAGGTTCATTTGGCCAGTCATACGTCGCGCTGGTTTAGAGGCAGGCAGACAGGACTTTAATACAGCAGAAGGCGTAGCTCGCGACTATCTAAACAGAAGTAAAGATCCAAAAGAATCATTGAAACGCCATGGTAAACCAGTGATTGGACGTCTACTGGAGAGTAGTTGGAAGACAATGCAGCAAGGTAAAGGTATCGGATCTAAACCACACAGACGAGTTAAGAGGTTTGTGGCATACTCTTTAGCTACTATTGCTGACATTAAATCATTTGTTATCAAGTTTATTTCAATTTTTGTGACGTAAATATTATACTCATTGGGATACAGGAATCAGTAGTTTGCATCAGAATCTATTAAAATTGAGTGGTTGATGTAGATGTGCAACCACTTGTCGTTTTCCCTTCAATTTTCTTTACGAAACATAATGCTATCTTATCAAATACTCATATTATTAATTTTGTTTCTTCATTTATTCGTTTAAGGTCTCCAAATACCGAGATGCTATTTTGGACTATGTAAATGGAAATGGCATTTACCTCTAGAGCACTCTTTTCAACTTCATTTGCTTTGCTTAATCTCAAACTTTGCTGAAGCTTGGTTCTATCTGTCCTTTCATTTATCTATACATCTAATTCATTCATTCTTGTTAGCAATATGGAGCTCGAAACTGGAAGGTTTGTAATGCAACTGGTTTACAGTGTAGAAGGATTCCTAATTCTCTGCAGTAATGCCATCATCATCGCAGCGATAGTCTTGAGGAAGAAGTTGCAGAAGAAAGAGTATTGGTTACCCTTTGGTCTAGCCCTTGCAGATTGGCTTTATGGCTATGCAACATTTTGTGCTGGTGTGAGAAGAGCGCAGCTTATTGTTGAAGAAAGACTAGGTGAGGTGACAACAAAATGGAGCTGTATAAAAGAGTCGCACATTGTGCCATTTATCCTAGGAGGTTACTATATACCAACAATGCTTTTATTAGTTTCATTTGATCGATTTATTGCCTGTAGCAGCATTAGACTCTATCAAATGCTGACTATAAAATTTGTAACTTGTTGTACCCTGACTGGGGCATTGATCTCTATAATACTTACAAGCATCACAGTTGCAATATCTGCTACGCACCCTTTTCAACCAAATATAACGATAGACTGTTTTGTGAACCACGTTCTAGCGCCGAGTGTAATGTACGTTTGGGGAGGCTATCAGACTTTCGGAAGTTTGGCAAGCGTAATGGTTTACGCGTTTGCACTGCTTCAGCTGCGATATAGATCCAATAAGAAAACGTCTAGCCATTTGAAAGATGTTAAAATCAGGCAAGCAAAAGTAACTAAAACGTTATCTTTAGTCATTTTGTGTTGTCTTTTGTTATACATTATGCCTAGTCTATTAATATTGTTTGGTCAACACTATGTTTCCATATCAACCTGGAGCATAGTGATACCTATTTTAATGCTTTTCATGCACCTAAATTCTGCTAATAATATTATCATTTATTATACCAAAAACGAAGAACTGCGTGTAGCAATAAGGTCATTGTTTTTAAAAACAAAGGTTACTGTGCAGAAAACAAACTCGTCCATTCTACAGAAGCTGTGACTTAAGTTGTACCAAGAGTACATAATACATAAGAGTATGATAGCAGGCTTACTCTATGACTTTCTTATACAACTCTTTTGCACTTTTACTGTGTAAAGACTGTGCATATAAATCAGATAATGCACAGCGCAGCATGCGTATAACTAAGTTATACGCACGCTGCACGCTAGGAGGCCTGCCCTAATCTAAGTTGCTGAAGCATACAGTTTCCTGCATGCTTCAGCAGTGTGTACAGCAGAGCTCCAACCTAGACAGCTCTGCTGCACACCAAAAAATAGGCCTCCCAGCCATGGCAAGCAATGAGATTGCTGCCACTTTACACTGAAATTTTTCTAGACATATCTGCCAGCTGCAACATAAACGAGTAAGGTTTCATCAACTAAGGATAGGTTTAATCGTTGTATAAGTACTTTACAACACACCTTAGCGCTGTTCACTAATTTCTACTGCGCACGTCGCATGGGTAGCCCTCGTGCGTGGCACTCGTGCGCTTCGCGCACTCGTACCCCACACTCGGAGCTTCCCACACGGCGTGCGTATAAATCAGTGAATGCACGCTAAGGTGTGCTATAAAGTATACTTATAATAAGGATGCTACATCCTCTGCTCGCTATCGGGTGACCTACCCCCATATCAGCCCCCGTCACCCCGTCCCTATACATGTACGGGGTCCAAACGGGGGATCGGGCCCGTGCTTGTTTATTTTGTACACGGGTGTGTAAATCATAGCAGCTTAGACCCTCTACACAAATTAAATTCTCCGTCAAGTTTAACATGTAAGTATACTAACATAGACCCCGACTCCCCGCTTGGACCCCGTACATGTATAGCGGCGGGGTCAGGGGGAGGGTTGATTTATGGGCGGATCACCTGATAGCGTGCAGAGGATGTAGAGAGCTCATAGTACATGATCACGTTAGAGTGTGTTAAGTATCACGCGATGAGAAAGGTAACATACTTAAAGAAGGCAAGTTCTTTAATGAGTCTGGAAGTGTAACCTATACCAACATAACAGCTTACGTTAAAAACAGGCGGAGTTTGCAAAAATCTTAGTGTTCTGCTGAATGTTCCAAAATGCTGAATGTTCCTAAATTCAAAACAAATCCAGTTTAACAATTGTGCTTTCAAGCATTGGCCGGCAAGAATATTGACACAGTGCCGGTACACTGTGATGGAGTACTCGATGTTGCAACAATGATCTGCTTGATCAAAAGCTTTATCTGCTTCTTTAGATCACACGAATTTTGAAGAATTTTTTTCGGTTAGTTGTAGCAGAGATTCTTAAACAGGTGGCAAATAGAGAACAAAGGGTCGAAAATAAAAAGCTATTTTTAGGGTTTTTCAGTTAGTTGATGTTTGACTTGAAGGGTTTTGATTTTGCTGATGTCTGATGTTATGCTTCGAACAGCTGGTGTGACGGGGTTGTGAATATAAATTTGTGTTGTGTATTATATTGTATGTCTAACTGTTTTTCTTGGTCTAATGTGCTGTTTGTTTTACTAATTTGTGCGTCCGTCAAAACATATTTAATAGAATCCTTCGCTAAAGTCCAGTCCTACCAAAAGATAGAATGCATTGTGATTTACTTTAAGACTTACAGAATTTATTAAGGGCTTATCATATCAACAACAATTGTACAATAAGGTTTGGGTCGCATTGGCGTCATATGTCTGATGTCTTTCTGTGCCCAAGACACGCTTGGGCTAAGCTCAACTTTTGTCTTATGCCTTAGGATAAAACCAACCACGTTGCAGCTAGCCTAGCCATTGTTAAGTTGATTGGTCGAAAGGGTCAAATGTGTTGAATAAGACAAAGGACATAAGACAGCAGTGTGAACCGTCTCAAGACATAAAACATAAGACATAAGACGTAAGACGAAAGACAAAAGAAATAGGACATCAAACAGCAGTGTGAACCAGGCTTAAATCTGAATGAGTCATCCGCAAAATTGATTGGACCAAACCTGTCAGGCCGTATTGCAATTCAGTCCTACATAATTATGCCTGAGCCGTATTTCGTCAGTTAGTTGAATGCAGTTTATTGTGCAACTGAAAAATGTCCCTTTCTGATTATGGCTTCATTCCAGGAAAGTGTACATTGTACTCTGGAAAATGCTTGAGTCTGCTCAGCTTCCGGAACAGATGAGTAAATCGTCTATGTGTAGAGAACAGGGTTGGACACATGGCTAAGTTCTTTAAACTATAAACTATCTAGCGCAAAATTTTTATTTGGGTTTTTTAATCTTTAGTTAAATGTTTTTGCTTACGGTAAATGAGTGCCAAAGGCATCTAAATTTACGTAAATGTATTATTTATGTATACGTTCATAAGTAGCCGTCACCCGTTAATTTTGTGAGTTAAAGATATTGAATTCTGTAACAAGAAAGCAGTGATAAAATTCCAATACGTATACTGCGGTCTCGTTCTGGAGCCCCACAGCGTTTCGGATCTACGGAACTTCGGAGCAGACAGATTTCAGCTGTGTCCCGATTACCAGCCAGATGGTTTATATGTCGTAGTGATTTCTGTATTCAGTAAATACTGTATTCACTGGCCGATTTCAGTAAATGCGGTATTTACTAGTAAGAATGGTATTTTCTTTAAACTTCCTATCTTTACACGTAAATACCATTTTTACTGAAACTCGTCCAGGAAATTCTGTATTTTCTAGTAAATTCTGTATGTTGTCTTAAACGCCTTTGTCTTTGTGTGTGGCTACGGATACAAAAGGCAAGCCGTCGTCATACTTAATGTCAAAATGTAGGCCATACATAATCACAAATTGTGCAAAGGGGTGCATGAAAATAAGCTTCAGACGTTAATAATATGGTTCACAAAATTATAAAATTAACTTCAGTTAATATATTAGTTTCTAAAATCGGCTTGTAGGAATCTGGTGGGGCCCCCAAAATTGGAAGAGAAAATTAATCCTGTTATTGCTCTCCTGCTGAGACGTTGGTCTGTATTAAAGAAAAGTGGAAAGGTCAAATGTAAAGGTCAATAGTTTGGGGCCCCATCAGATTCTCTAACTGCAAAATGAGTACAAAATGTTGAAACTTTTTAAAACAGTAGTTTAAAGGTTAGAGCAATGTTATAGGTTTTACTATGTTATAATAATTTCAAAATTAAAAGTTAAAGCTTCCCGATAGTGTGAATCTCATTAAATGTGTTACTCTTATATATTAAACAAAATTGTGCCAGTTACACAGTTTAATCTTAGCTTTAAGGACATTACGGTTTAGGAATTCTTTTCGTTTTAAATTTAAAAAAAACAACTTTCTGAACATATTTAATATGTACAGTTACAGTAGAACTCTATTTTAATCCAGGCAACTTAAAACTTACTTACTTACTTACTTAATTAAATTAATATCATTTTATATTTGCGTTAAAATCAGTTTAATTGCATAATTACTTGTCAAATATTTGAATGCTGTTCGAATTAGAAAACTGGAGAATTCTAAATTCAATATAGAATTTGTACTTTTGCACTAACTTTGCAGTTAGAGAATCTGATGGGGCCCTCAAACTATTGACCTTTACATTTGACCTTTTCACTTTTCTTTAATACAGACCAACGTCTCAGCAGGACAGCAATTAAAGGATTAATTTTCTCTTTCAATTTTGGGGGCCCCACCAGATTCCTACAAGCCCTAAAATCAATTATATTAATTTTGTGTATTTTAAGTCACTTAATGGTTTTAAACATTCCTACGTTTCTTAATTTAAAAATACACAAATAGCAACTTAAAACTTTTAAGTAAATTAGTGTATCAGCAAAACGGTGTCCGTTCAAAACGTCTAAAGTCAATACGTCTAACGTTCATAACGTCTACCGACGAAACGTCTACTGACAAAACGTCTAATTGCTCTAGAATTGTGTCACACGTTCAAAACGTCTAAAATAATGATTTCAAGAAGGCAAATCAGGTTTAATGTTATTTTGAAGGAAATGTATTTTTAAAAACATTAAATTAACCTCTACGTCTAGTTTATTGTTTGATTTTAAATTGTGTTTAGTTTTTAAATATTTCTGAAAAGCCAGGGTATGCAAATGGCTTGAAACATTTATAAAATTTACAATTTACAATTTGCATTACAATTTACAATTCTAGAAATTTTAGAACTTAAGCGTAAAATTAATAAGTAATCAGCAATCAGTGAAATCTGTTGCACCATCTTTACTAATTACAGTCAGTAATCAGTATTCAGTAAATAATCAGTGAATAATCGATGACTAGTCGAATACTGAAGTTAATGCAGAAAATAAGAAGTATATTTGAACAATGCCAGAACTTCAAATTGAAGATTTGGCAAGACCCTGCCACCCACACCCTAAGTGGCCTATTCGAAAACTTTCCCAGACCCACACAAAATAAGTAAAAAATAATCACTAAAATTTCGGAAAGTTTAGACGTTTTGAACGTCTGACACAATTTTAGAAAAATTAGACGTTTTGTCAGTAGACGTTTCGTCGGTAGACGTTTTGTCGGTAGACGTTATGAACATTAGACGTTTTGACTTTAGACGTTTTGATAGGAAACCCAGCAAAACTGTTATAAACTTCAGAAGTTAAATACATAAAATAATTTACAAAATTACAAAATACTTTAATGTTAATACAGTTAACTCTAAAACAGCTTTGCTGAGTTCTATTTAAGACTTACTTAAAATTTTTAAAGTTGCTATTTATGTATTTTTTAAATTAGGAAAAGTAAGCATGTTTAAAACATTAAATTACTTATTCATTTTTCATTAATCGTAATTCATTATGATTATAAAATACACATAGTATATCTGTTCTGATTTTTGAAACTGTGAAACTAAAATTTATAATATTGTGAACTAATATTTTTAACTTCTGACGCTTATCTTCATGCACCCCTTTGCACAGACGTCGGCTTGCCTTTTGTATCCGTAGCCACACACAAAGACAAAGGCGTTTAAGACAAAATACAGAATTTACTAGAAAATACAGAATTTACTGGACGATTTACTGATCCCGATTGCCAGCCAGATGGTTTATATACCAGCATGCGGGCTTGGCCAATACGTTCTGTCCCGGTGGCGAAACCAATTGGTTGTACTTCAAACGAGCTACCCTCAACATAATATGGGTAAAAGCTAGGGGTTGGGAAAAGATGGCACAAAAGTTGATTCCGATTTGATTATTACGAGAAGGCACCAAAGCGGCAGTTAAAGGCATTCAACACAATATCTAATTCTAAATTCGTTACCACCAGTAATACTCAATATTATGCATGGGCAAGCATTCTTAGATGCAGTTCTCTTGAAACTCCGCCTCCAATGATGGCACTTCCTCCTGAGGGACTGCTTAGGTGCCGGTCCCAAGCCCGGATAAAGGAGGAGGGTTGGGGCCTGGCGACCCCCCTGAAACCCAGCTAACCAAACCTGTATGAATCGAAGTCAAAACAGATCCAGATTTCCTGCTACCGCGTCCGGGGTATCCGACGAAGCGATTATCTCTCCCAAACAAGTATGCCGCCTGGGCGTTTGGAACGTCCGAACTCTCAATTCGGTGGGAAGGAAAGAACTTCTTGCCGATGAACTTTGCCTGTACGGTATAAACATTGCAGTTATAACAGAAGCCCGATTAACGGGAGATGGTGAATCTCATATTTTCAGTACAAGTGGGAACGCATGCTTTAAGCTATTCTATTCCGGTGGTACAACCCACACCCGTGGTGTTGCTTTTGCAATTAAAAACCGATTAGAGACTTCTGTTTGCTCATTTCACCCTGTGTCTGATCGTCTCGCAGTAATAGAACTTAATGGTGTGGTGCGTACTTCTATCGTGGCTGTGTATGCCCCAACCGAGGTGTCAGATGACTCAACAAAAGACAATTTCTACAAAGATTTGCAAAATGTCATTGATTCCGTACCATCCAGTCATGCTATTTTAATGGCAGGTGATTTCAACGCTGAAGCCGGTACAAACCCTGGTTTGTTCCCTGATTGTGTTGGTCCTTTCAGTGTTGGTTCAGTGAATGACAACTCTATTAGGATGCTGTCATTTGCCTCAGCCAACGGCTTTATTGTTGCCGACTCTTGGTTCAGGAAAAAGCCGCGACTACGGTTCACATTCTTTTCGAATGATCGGAAAACAAAGAAACAACTTGACCATGTTCTTGTGTGTAGCCGTTTTCGTTCCATGGTCGAAGACGTCCAAGTTAACCATCGCGCCGACATCCTGTCTGATCACAAAATGGTTGTGGCGAAGTTACGATTGCACCTGAAAGTCAGACGCAGTGCTCCCAGAAAACCAGCCCTTGAGCTATCGAGCCTGTTTTCAGAACGTGGCCGTGATCGTTTCCATGCAGAACTGAGCAATCGATTTGCTGCCCTCAACTTGCTGGAAACTGACAATCTCGAGGAAGTATGGTCCGGCTTTAAAACATCGGTAACGACTGCTCTGGTCACTAGTTGTCCTAACGTCAGAAAATCAACTCGACCATGGATTTCCGCTCGTAGTCTTGAAATCCGAGATATGCGGAAAATGGAGTCCAACAAAAGAACTCGCAACTTTTTACATCGTGAGCTCAGACGTAGCCTTCGAAAAGACTGCAACTCGTGGTGGGATGAGCGTGCCACAGAACTCCAGAATGCTGCTAACCGAGGTGACAGCCGCTGTCTTTTCCGTATCGTCAATGAAATGTCTGGCCATCAGCGCTCTGCCTTGCCTTCCACGATCCTGGATGCTCATGGCGTACGCATTTCCGACCGGAGCCAGCGTTCAAAGCGATGGGCAGAATATTTCAAAAACCTTCTCAACCGCCCAGCCCCCGCATCCCCTGCTGTCGTTGCCCAAAATGATGAAGCAGATGAAGATCCACGTGTGGATCTAGCCACCCCATCACTCGAAGAGGTCAAAGCCGTCATTGCTTCTCTGAAGGTTCGTAAAGCGCCTGGCGCTTGTGATATACCAGCTGAGGCTCTCAAGGCTCTTGATGAGCACTCTCTAACCGTTTTATGCCACTTAGTTGGATTGATTTGGAAAAACCAAAAAGTACCAGCGGATATGAAGAAATCGATTATTGTTCCTGTATTTAAAAAGGGAAACAAGGCCGACTGTGCGAATTACCGCGGAATAAGTCTGCTGTCCATTGCTGGGAAGGTTGTAACGGCTATAATACGGATGCGAATGCAGAATTTGTACGAATCCAGGCTGCGTGAACGACAGGGTGGTTTTCGACGAGGAAGAGGCTGCACCGACCAAATATTTGCCCTTCGCCAGGTTATGGAACGACGGATCAGGTATGGACAAGCTACCGTTGTCTGTTTCGTCGATTTTGCGGCAGCATTTGATAGTGTCCATCAACAGTCGATGTGGGATATTCTCCGCAGATGTGGCTTGCCCCGACTCTTCGTTACCATTCTTATGGATCTCTATGCTGAATCAACCTCCTGTGTGCGAACCCAGGATGGGCTGTCACCTGTATTTGCCGTCCGCACGGGTGTACGCCAGGGATGTATATTGTCCCCACTCCTGTTTAATCTGGTATTGGACTGGGTCATCACCAAAACTGTTGACGATAATGCGGATGGAGTTCTGGTAGGTGATAGTGTGATCGTCGCTGACCTCGGCTATGCGGACGATATCGTGTTGCTACAACCTGATTCTGTATCATTGCAGAGTCTGCTCGATCGGCTCATTCGGTTTGCGGGCAGTGTTGGACTCAAAATCAAACCATCAAAGACCAAAGCTATGTCTGTCCATTCCCAAATACCGGCTCTACAGGTCTATGGTGAGCCCATCGAAGTCGTCGAGTCCTTCTGTTACCTGGGTTCTGTCATAAGTGCCACGAGTATAGCCCCCTCAGACGATATCGAACTTCGGATCGGCAAAGCAAGCAGCACTTTCAAGCGTCTATCCAGTCGTTTATGGTGCCGCCACGACGTTCCAATGCCTACCAAAATGAAGATCTTCAATGCCAGCATCATTCCCATTCTTCTGTATGGGTGCGAAACCTGGAGCCCTCTTGCCACAAACATATCAAGGCTAGAAGTATTCCAGATGAGCTGTTTACGCTCCATTCTGGGCGTCAGTCTTCTGGATCGAGTTGCGAATAGGGAAATCCGCAGGCTCTGTTCCAACCAGCTTACCATCTCTGAAAGGCTCCGGCGGTCTCGTTTGCGCTGGCTGGGCCACATTGCTCGCATGCCGACGGAACGACTCTGTGCCCAAATCTGGCACATGGCTGTACCACCAGAATGGAAATGTGTTCGAGCTGCCCCGAAGAAAACCTGGCTATCAACTGTACAGGCGGACCTCAAACACCTGAAAAGTGCATATGGTGCAGCTGTCTGGGCGCGAAGCTTCCCGGAATTGATCCGTGACGTGGCCCAGGACCGAAATCAGTGGCGACGAGTGATTCAGCAGGGGAATCCAACGGCTGTTGGTGACAACGAGCCTCCGGATTAAGTGCAAGTAAGTGCAAGTGCAAGTTCTCTTGGAACACCAAACATTTTGTGTATATCGCTCATTATAGGTGGGCGTAATCATATACAACACTTTAATACAAAGGAAGGTTCCGACTAAGCCCTTTAAATACTGAAAGAGTTGGGGCGCATAATTAGTATAAGATCTCTCAATCATTGACACTGTATTTGCGTTAGCAATATCAAATACCAAACTGAATTTTCTACATTTAGAATTGCTGAAAAAGTGTGTGAAAAAGTGAACAGCTCATTCAGTATATAGTTATAATGACTTAATTCCTGAAATCTTAAATTCTCGGCTGTTGGATCAATCATGGCAGTGATAATGACATTTAGCACTCCCACAATGAAATTTGTTCTATTAATTAATTTAATGAGGCACAATTCTGATTATATTATTCTCCATCACAAAAAGGCCTGACAAGTTTGTTCAACCAATTTTGAAGTTGTCTCATTCAGTGAGAGTAACAAGTGAGCATTTGCATTATCTTGCTTGGTTTGTGGACATCCGTTGCTAAGCGCATTGTTATTACATGCTACAGTCGCAGCTTAACCTTTGTGGAAGGCAGACGCATTTGTCTTCTGCACATGAACTTTCAATCCGACAAACAATGACCTTATTGTCCAACGCAGCTCTTCACTTTTTGAATAATAAATGAAAATGTTGTTCGCTGAATTTAGGTTGATGAAAATGACTAAACCAGGTATCAACGATGTTGCACTGGATGGTGAAACGTAATAGTAACTAAACAAGATTAATAGGTGTGGTATAGTGTGTAAAAATAAACTCGACAGAATAACCAACCATAATGTTTTCGTTACCTTTGACTGTCTGTTTCTAATTGACTTCAAATTACTTGTCATAATGTTATTGTTAGAATTAAGGCGCAGCTGCAATAGTGCCACTGCATAGACGACTACACTTGCTAAACTGCCAAAGACTTGATAGATTTCCCAAAAGTGTAATGCAGCTGGTGTTATCACTTGATAGGCAAAACAGTATTTCGTTAGATTTGACAAAGTTGAAGCACTAAACGTAACTGTAAAACTAAAACCAGTTAAGATTACGGCGATCGCTGTCCCAACAACAATACAGCAAGCAATAAGTTTGGTCGTCAACATCTGGTAAAATTTAATACTGCTGCACGCTACCAATCGATCTACTGAGACGAGCAATAGCATTGTTGGAACACAGTAGCCTCCTAAAATAAATGGTATTACATGAAGCTCTTTCAAGCAGCTCCATTTTGTTGCCGTTTCGACCAGCTTTTCTTCTACTGCTAATTGGGATCTGCGGATGCCAGCGCAAAATGTGGCATAACCAAATAACCAGTCAGCAATGGCAAGTCCAAACGGAAGCCAGAACTCTTTCTTGATTAGTTTTTTCCGTGTTACTATTGCAGTTATAATAATACCATTTGTGGTAAGAATTAGCAATCCCTCCAGACTGTATGCCAGCTGTAGTAAAAGTTCTCCGTTTAAGAACTGCATTGCCTTTCCTCAAACAAGAAATATGTATAGTAAAACTAACAAAAAAATTGGTCTGTCAACGTAATGGTTTGATGAAGGATGGATAAACGGAAAGCAATACGATGGCTCAATGCAAATTATCTCAGCAGATAAAGATCCTTTAGCATTAAAAGCAATTTCTTGATTAAATCGAAAATAGCTTATCCGTGATTGTATCAGAATGCTTATCTTTAACTCAGCAATGCAAGAACAGAAACTGAACCTGAAACTGAGTATAACTGAAGCTTGCAGCAAGAGAATACCTCAAGATTATAGTGCCGTTGACTTTTAAAAGAAATGTCAGAAGAGAAGCAGTTGTAATTTTCTTGTCAGACAGCGGCGGTTATTAACTTCTATTAAAATAGGAATGGACTTCAGGAACGAGGATGCTCATTTGCTTAAATCTTCATGTCTCACCATCAGCAAAATGTCTCAAAATATGCAAAATGACTAGTGAAATGCCAGATTTCAAGGAAATCTTCTGTACTTGTGGTGAATTACAACATGATATACCCATTAATATTGGGGTCTATTATGAAACATTGTTAGGACACCTGCTATTGCGCTTTTTCACGCACAATGTTAGCAACGCCATTATTTAGACCATGTTAAAGTTTTTAGTTTTTTCGTTCAGTTCTCCTCAAATTTCAACCAATTAGTTGTATGTAATTTGAATATAACGGCCAGAGCAAAGGTATACGGCAGGGAACTGAATCTACTGTACTATATCTGTATATAGCCAGTTAAGGTGGTGATTCCTTTTGGGCACATATTGTTATTTAGCGGCGTAAATCAAGATGAAATTTGATGAAACTTTCCGAAATAACTTCTTTTAGCGTTCCAACACCCTCCGCGCTATCCCGATTCAAAAATTCGAGACTTCCGGTCAGAATGGATTTTCCCAATTTCTGAACGTTTGGTAGCTGCTATACAGTTATGACTATATTCATGCGAAAGATCTCATTGCGCTTCACATTTTTGCTTTTTAAAGCAAGTTTCTAGCTTTTCTTTACCGTGAGATATAGCCGATTTTCTTGTTTTGGCGTCGAAAACTTGTCACTTCTGCAGAAATTAAATAATCCAACATTTCTTGAACTACGCAAGCCGTAAAATCAAACTAAGGGCGTCGATCTGAAGGTCTCACAGGGACAAATTATCCGACGCATGATCGTCTTCCAATTGCTATCCTGTAGGCTGCTATCACAAAAAACGTAGTTTTTGTAAAAACACGACCAATTTTTTTCCAAAGATTGTGGAGCATTCAACATGCAAGCTGGAGGGCTGCTACTGAACAAATGTGCTCTGCACAAATGTACCCAGGGACGATTTTTTAGTTGCCCCGATTGCTGCTTTCTAGCTAAAGTAATCGCTTGGTAAATCTGGAAAAAGTAGGCAAAATACAGGTTACGCACACATTTCAGCTTATTTCTCTATAACGAAGAGCGATTTCACAATAAATAAAAAATCGTCCCCAGCTATTTGATGGAGGTATCGAATGATATAACCGATGTCTCGCGAAAAAATTTACTTGAGACTGCAAAAATTCTGGAAAATTATACTTCTTCTAAAATGCGTTAAAAATAATTTAGAAAAGCAACATTAGTTTCGTGGCATGCATTAAAAAGAGAAAATGTCAAGCTACATTTTGATATAAAAATGGCTTCTTAACTCCAAGTAATGAATGAGTAATAATAGTGCAAACTTTATGTGACCAAAGGGAATCACCACCTTAATGTAACCGGTTGCGTTGACCTGCTTTCGTACATATAAGTAAAACTCAACTCAGGTAAGTTATTGTTGTGTTTGGTAACATCCCCTAGGAATCGACTGTGCTGACACAACATCCCAAGTCTCATGTACCCGATATACATAACTTGTTTATTCGAGCTTCTATTGGGGAAACTAAACTCCAATCAACAAGAGACTATTCACAGTGTCACTGAGCTATCTTGTCAACAACCTTTGTGAAGATAATTGAGGCAAGCACTTTGAGAGTTCCCAGCTAGCCAGCTGCCAACCGAAAGGTGATAAAACAAGTGTTGCACACCGATTTGAAGGAATTGTCCACAATAACTGCGCTTAACATGCATCAGGATTAGTTATTATACTAAGTAGATATCTTCATGGCATATTAGGATACCACAATATTGTTATTTTGTTACATTATTACTATTATTATAAATTCACATATAAATAATTATAAATATTATTACAAACCGGAGCAAGTGCTCAATTTTGTAAAAAAACGATGAATCATCCCAAACAATACCAGCCAAGTTTTCCACAAAGCGAACTGTTTGTTTTTCGTGACATAGTCCATGTCTCGACTTTGGATAACTCTTGTTTCAATGATGCCCAAAACACTAGTCGAAGTAACACTGACTGCTGAAGCTTCAAGGGGTGTTTCATAACCGTCACTTAGCTTGACACTATACATTGAATTTATAACTTTATTACCTACTGTATACATTTCTAAATGTTTCACAAGAGATTATTCCGTAAGCTTATGTTTATTGTTGGCATCTTAAATATGAACCATTATCATAGTTGGCCCTTATCAAAGTATTAACCTACCACAAGTGACATACTTTCTTATATGACGGACGAATTGTCTTAAGTTGACATTTCGGAATTGGAAAAGATAAGAATATATTGATAAGACAATTGATAGCTCAATCGCTAAGCCAGCTGATGACTAACATCTAATACCGAAAACATTTCTATTATAAACAAGAGGTTAAGGTATCACTTAAACTACGAAGTTAAATCAACCGAAGACATGTTTTTAAAGATGCTCAAAATTACCTACCACACTGTGCAAGAAATCTTTAATAGAGTAGAGCCTTTGAAGCTTTTCGGAAATCCGCTGTGTACTCAGATCAAATCAGATCTCTCTGGAGTAGAGTGAGACACTTTGTTTTCAGTACCTACACCTAATAATTTATGTTCTATAGATTAATTCCTTATTTAGAGTAATAATCAGTCCGATATATAATAATCAGGATTACAAGATGAAAATCCTTTCTATTATCCAAATTGTTAAGCATCAAGTGTGTTTATTGACATATTTTTAAGTTAAACTATTTGCTACAAAAAACAGTTTCGCTATTTCAGAAGAATTGACATGCTATTAAGTTTAACTATTTGCTACAAAAAACAGTTTCGCTATTTCAGAAGAATTGACATGCTATTAAGTTTAACTATTTGCTACAAAAACAGTTTCGCTATTTCAGAAGAATTGACATGCCATTAAGTTTAACTATTTGCTACAAAAACAGTTTCGCTATTTCAGAAGAAATGCTCTTCGATGATGAATGTGGCTTGTTCCTGGTCGACAACAATTATGCCTGTAACGTATCCCTGACAAGCACACAAACAAAATGAGTTTTAGCATGAATATAAATTCAGAAAATGTTGTCAAATGTTTGCTTACGTAGTTTTTCTACATCGCACATTTTACATAAATAAGTTTTCTTTGTCGAAGTCTTTATCTACCAAAATGTGATGCTCGCGTTTCAAATCCATTACAAAATCATTTCTGTTGTACTCATTTTTCTGTGAAGAATATTAGACTTCTAATGGAAGTCTGTCATAATAATAGCAGTGATACTAATACAGTATTTTCCGTAACTGCTGTGATTTTGCTTGATCCCAGGTAGCTACTGGATAGATCCAGTATCATTTAACTCAGGAACTCTTTCAAAATTGTTGTTGACATGAGATGTCAGATCAGGCTCAGTTACGCACGAAGTTTCAGCACTTCTGTTATCTTTCTTTCGACCCGGTAATGACAAGTCTAAAGGAGCATCCACAGAAGTTATGGCTAATCAAACTATTTTGGCTTTCACAGATTTCAACAGGAAAATCGTCCAGCCATAGAGCTGGGCAGCAGTTTGAGATGTTGGTACAACTGCTGCTGCTGTTGTTGTTGTTGGTCTGCTGGGGGAGGGAGCTGCTGCTGACCCAATTTCTGATAAAATTGTTGTTGTTTTGACTGTGGGTGTGACGATGATAACAGCTGTGTTGGAGACACAGTCTCAACTGTTAATGAGAACTGTTACGTTGTAGAATATTGTAGTAAATCGAGCCCACCATCAATTGTTGTGCTGTGTACAAAATCATTATGGCCAATCGTTCAACTGTCACTACTCGAGATATGTTACAATGTTGTAGACAATAATTCTAAATTGATAGAAAAGCAACGTTATTGCATTTATTTGATCTGTTTTGATCTTTATTGACTTGTATGCTGCTTCCTATAAATCCTGAAACGGTATCTGAAAGTGCACTTTAGGACTTGGATTGCAAAAGTACTGTAGTCGTATTTGCACTTTTTTCTGAAACATCCACAGGGGCAAGGTGCTTATGTGTCTAGCAAGATAACCTCCCTGAAACGCCAAATCAAAAGCATAAAATTAGGATTAGTAGGAGCTGATTTTAAATTTATCTGTAAGGATATTTTAACTCTATAGTTGACCCTAGAGTGCCCACTGATGCCGAGTGTCAACCCGCAGTTAGCCACAGCCAGCTTTCAGCTCTAAATAAGACTGTTATTGATATTGTCATACAATTGATAGAATTTACAAGGAAACAGCAATAGTTTTGTGTAAATGACCTGTATAGCTTAAAGCACCTGAAGAAGTGTTGATACTAATCTTTGAATACAAGTGATCTAAGATGTGCAAACATTTTATCGAAGCTGTGACTCAACACAAAAGCTGGCATCAATGAAATAAAAGTAGTATAACCCCCCCTTCGCCCCTAGAAACTATATGATCATGTGTTGAACGATGCAATCAATATTTTTAATACACGATGATATGTCTGCTTTTCTCGTCTTATAGCACGGGCCTTTTTAATCAATAACCCTAGCTAATCATCAGCAACAGGTTATGACGTAACTAGCTTAATTTCCATCACGTGACATACAACCAACATCAAACCTAGCTAACGCTTAGCTAGCTATTGGTGACGTAATAATTCCTTGAATTTAAAAGAATAAGCATCTGCCCGTAGATAACCCTAGCTAGTCAGCAGCAACAGGTTATGACGCAACTAACTTAATACCCTATTGTATCACGTGATAGGCAATCAACAGCATACCTAGCTAATGCTTAGCTAACTACTGATGGCGTCATAATTCCTGGAATTATTACTAGAATAAACCAGATTAATTGTGTCACGCTGCCCGCAGGCGCAATCAGCTGCGCTGATTGCGCAGGCGTGCAGCGATTACGTAATCATCTTTCCCCCGCCGCGCCGCCCCCGATAGTATTTAATTGGAAATATTAAATGCAGCTAAATGTAGCTCCCTTTTCTTAGTAAAATAATAATAAGTGCTTCCCCTTTAACTTTTACTAGAATCAATGCTGTTTACTTTTTAAGGAAGCAGCTGTGCGTCTCTTAAGCAGCCTTTAAAAGAAGACCCCATTTGCAATATTATTCTTTTAAAGCTTTTGTTTCAACTTGAATGCCTGCTTTACCGCGTTTCGCTATCCTGCATATATCAACAATATTGCAACTTTTGCCTTCAAGTGTTAAAGGTAATTTTAGTCTTTTCATACTAAGCTATTTTCAGTAATTTCATACTACATTATTTGTATTCATAATATAGTTGTGATTGTCTCCGGTTTTCCTTTCATGCCATACCCATTTAAAATTTATTTAAACTTTAAAGTATGCTTCTCTTTCCTTTGCTTTTCTGGTATTTTCTATCTTTTTTGTTGTTTAGATGAATTATAAATGTCATCATTGTGGAGATGGGTTCAACTCTATGCAAGAACTTGGCCAGCACTGCTCACAGCACCATCTACAGCTTCAAAGAAGCATTTCTGCCTCAACCTCTCATGCTGACGTCACTGCCAATTATGTGAGTGCCGCTATATCGAGTTATAAACACATTTAAACTGCTGCATTAATTTCCTCTTTAGATACCAACGAATCATGTCAGAGCACCCGTATATTGTACATTTTTCAAGCCATGATGTCACACATAACAGCACTAATGCCTCCTTCACACTTGAACACAAACTGTAGTTGTCACTTGATCATTAATTAAGATAACTAAGAAAAAACATAAAGCATATGTCTCCGTATTGTAATTAATTTGTAAATTTCTCGCCGGCGATCCTTTCTTACTTAGGCCGTTAAACTCTCCACGGCAGTATTTCGTACCAGCAGGTCTCCAGCTCTGGTACATCAAACTTTAACTGCTGCTTAAACTATGTCAATATTCCATGTTTCATTAGTTTGTTTCATTTTGTTTAGGTGAAGTTCGTGTGCAAAGATTGCAAAGAAGAATTCAGCTGCTGTGACCTCCTCAAACAACATTTAAAGCAGCAACACAATCGAGGATGCCCTCAATGCTCCAAAATATTTGTTCGAGAAGCCAATCTGCACAATCATATAAGACTTAGACATTCGTTGATCGATCCACCTGCTCCCAGTCAGCCTCAATTCCCTACCCAAACCGGTGCAGGCACCAGCGCCTCTCCCGAAGCCAATAAATTGCGTTCTTCCGTCAATATCCAATCTGAAGATACTTTAGAGACGTCGCTGAAGGACGGTCGTTACTTTACTGTGTCAAAACTTCGTTCTTCTACTAACAAACGTTTTCAGACCACAGATACTCTCTTTAGCCTGCGTTTCAAGTCTATGGACAGCCTGTCTCTTGACGAAGCACTTATCATCCTTCATGAAACACTTGACGAAGTTATTACTTTGATTACTCAACAAGCTTTTCCACACGACAAAATTAAAATGGTGCTAGAATCTCCTAGCTTGGACTTACCAATCGTCGTCCCAGTCAGATCCCTGGCTGATTATTCTACAGACTTTATTCTGGAGAGCATTAGAAAAGTTCTGCAATCCTACCAAAACTTTTCCTTCGATTCTGGTGTTCTGTTAACCCTCACCCACATTAAGATGCCAGAACCAGGTCGTGGGAAACGTAATGTTGGTAATTTGCACACGCGAAAGATCATAGACTTACCCCAGTGGCTGAAACGAAAGACATGTATTATTCAAGTCAATGAAGAAGATAATTGTTTGCTTCACGCCGTTGTCGTGGCAACCGGGATTGTGGAACATAAGTTAGCAAAAATCTCTAAAATGCACCAGCCCAAACTGGGTAAGCGCTCTGAAGACCGTACCTTAAAGAAACTTGTAAGAATGGATCAGAAATGCCTTATGAGGTTGGAGAAAGTTCGTCAGTTTCAAGAATCGTGTAACTTTAAATGGGGCCAATCATTTTCTGTTAACGATGTTTCAGTCATTCAGACTTTGCTTTCAGACTTTCAAATTAATGTGTGGTCTATTGAGGAATTCGGAAAAAATGTATTTTCCGGCCCTTATAAGGATAAACAGATAAATTTGCTCTTGTATGAAGGCCATTTTGACGTGATCACAAAAATGGCTGCCTTCCTGAATACCAAATTTTACTGCGCAAAATGTAAGATGGGTTTCCACGAGCCCCGGGCTACTCATAAATGTTCTGTCGGTTGCTGCTTCTGCCACTACGCCCAGTGTAAAAATTTGCTTGAAACTCCGATTCCTGGTCGTCACCCCTTTTGTGACCGCTGCAATCGTTACTGGCTTACGGAAGAATGTTATCAAAACCATTTCCTAGGCATTTGTGAAAGACTGAAACGTTGCCAGTAATGCTCTCGAGTTGTCAAGACTTCCAAAATAAACGATCACAACTGTGGTCTTTCACATTGTCCAACCTGCCAGATTTGGCAAGCAGAACCGCATAAATGTTATATGCAACCAGTTAAACTAAAACCAAAAGAGCAGAAGGATTCTGATGATATAGAATGCAATATAGAGGATCACGGCGAGGATATATCTTACCTGTCGGGAGACGAATCTGTTGATAAAAGGGCAGAGGAATGGAGACAACGAGTACAACAGGAAGACGAAATGTATGAAAACACATTGCGTCAAGATGAAAAATCACTGACACCAAAGAAGGAAACAAAAGACTTCGTTTTCGACTTCGAATGCATGATTTGCAAGGACGGAAAGCATCAACCGATTGTGCGTCATCCAATCTATGGAGGAGAAGCCCCGGCAATGGATATTCTCTGGTATTTCTGCTGGATACGACTTTTGCAGTTGGATATTTAACACAACTAAAGTTCAAAACTCGACATTTATTGCCCATAATTTTGGTAGTTACGACGGTTTTCTTTATACTGGAGCCCTCATGAAAATTCTATCAAGCCGAACGTTATTTACAGAGGTGGGCGCATACTCACACTCCATCTTCTAGGTCCCAACATTCGATTTATTGATTCCTTCAACTTCATACCCATGCCATTAGCAAAATTTCCTAAAACGTTTGGAATTTTAGAACTGAAGAAAGGATATTTTCCTTATCTGTTGAACACACCGGAAAATCAGAATTACTATGGTCCCTTTCCCGCTTTGACCTATTTT
>JASAND010006741.1:0-11652 GCA_030248195.1 Trissonchulus latispiculum
TTCTAATTTACTCAGCGTTTTGCTCAACACACGTATTATCCCCTTTTGTGCGGAGCATTTTTGTTACTTGTCTATGTATGCAGTAACACCAGTTTTTTTTGCTCAAAAACCAGGGTTTTTTTTTCAAAATCGGACCTGTGTAAATCTTGTGTAAATTTAAATTTCACTGTGTATTTTTGTTTGAAGCTGTGTAAAATTTAAAAGTGTCGTTTTTCAACTGTAATATAAAATAAAATACATTTTGACGTTATTTTCTTGCTACAATGTTATTTTCGGATCATTCAAGCCAAAGTTATGCCAACTGCACTTGTGTAACATTTCGAAAGAAGCCACGCGGGGGGTCTGGAGGGCGGAGCCCCCCAGAAGTTGAGAAAATTTTGTAAATTGCAATAGAATTCATAATGGAAATGTTTAAAAAGATTAATTCATTAAATGTCAAAAATAAGATTGGACAAATTCAAATTTCTGAAAAACACTTCGCCTCCTGAAACGAATTCTTTATTTTTCCAACTTTTTGGAATAATTTTTTCACAAACTTGCTGGTCACGTACTAAGGTTCGATGCTTTAACTGCTACTGGGGACGGCTCCATATAGTACAGACACACCAATTATACATGGAGGGGGTCTGGGGGGCGGAGCCCCCCAGAAGTTGAGAAATTTTTTTAAATTAACGGCAGAAACGGCATTGAAAAGTTGTATTCCTTTAGCTTTCGCTTTGAATATTTATTGTGCTAGACAGCAACAATTTTATGGCTCACACTGCTTTTTATGATACATGATATGTACAAGAAACGATATTGAACCGTACATATGTACTAGCTATACTATACTGTCTTACTAATATTTGCACGCTGTACGTAAATAAATTATACGCAACTGGATAAGCAGAAGTATATATATACTTGCAGAAACAATGGAACACCTATATATAATCATGTCGCAATGCAGAAAACAATTATACAACGGAGGGGGGTCTGGGGGGGCGGAGCCCCCCAGAAGTTGAGAAATTTTTTAAACTAACGGCAGAAACGGCATTGAAAAGTTGTATTCCTTTAGCTTTCGTATTGAATATTTCTTGGGTTGTATGGCAACTATTTTTAGGCTCTGAGCTCTGACTGCTTTTATTATTATATATACAAGAGATAAACAAGAAATCATATTGAATAATACTAGCTTCAGAAAACATATGCATAGTTAAATTCGAATAAATACAAGCTATTTACAAATATTCGCACGCAGTACGAAAATAAATTATACGCAACTGTATAAGTAGAAGCATTAAGACTTAGAAGAATAAAACACCCATAACCATGTTGATGCAGAAATGCAGAAAACCATTCTAAGCCATTGGAAACAGGCGGGGGTCTGGGGGCGGCAGCCCCATAAAAACTAGAGCTTTTTTTAAAACTTAAAGACTTGAAAACTATTTTTTCAGAGCACTTTTTGTAAAAATTTTCGAAAATTTGGCTGTGTATTTTGTTGTGTAAATTAGTTTTTCACTGTGTAAATTAATTTTTTTGTGTAAATACACAGTATTTTACACAAAAAAAAACCCTGTCAAAAACGCGTGTAATTACACACTTTTTTCTGGAAAATATCAAAAAAATTTTGGCGACTGTGTAACGTTACACCAAAATTTTAGACAAATTTTACCAAATGGTCGGAACTTTTTCCAATGCTCATTCATTTGTTTTCACATATTTACCGTTTCTGGGGGGCTTCTGGCTTATCCCTTGGCAATTTTTTATGAGGGAGGGGGGCTTCATGGGGGGGCCCCATCGATGGGGGGCTCACCCAAAATGGGGGGGGGCATATTTTAGAAATTTTTTTCAAATTTTTGTGGGGTTTTTTGCGTACCAACTGCTAAAAATCGCTAAAAAATGACTAATTTTAGGTATTTTTTAAGCCAAAATAGCGAAAATTTAGAAAAAAATGGTAAAATTTGGCAATTTTTGGGGTTATGGGGGGGAGGTCGGGATTTATGGGGGGCTTTTCATGGGGGGGAGGTCGCCGAATGGGGGGCGGCCCCCCCACCCCCCCCCCCCCACTAGGGATAAGCCAGGGCTTCGCCCCCCAGACCCACCTTTTGCACCATGTCTTGCATTTTATTTTCGTTATTATTTAAGTAAGTATTAGTTATATGCATATTATATGTATTTGTTATATTTGTTCGTTCTTGTATTAAAAACGCGTAAACACCAAAATTTTTCAGTTTATGAAGCAAAATTTAACTGGTTCCTCGCTAAGTTTTGTGCTACATGAGGCCTTTCGAAAAATTATGCTCCTTCGGTGAACTGGTGTTTTCCTTCGTTCTATCAAGTCAAAACCAGTAAATGCAAATCATCGAGGTAACTGCTCAATTTTTTAATTTTGTAGATCTGATTTGGTGAAACTCCAAATATTGCTGTAAATAAGATGTTAAAATTTTACTTATAATTTTTTAACGGAATAATTTTGTTAACAATAAGATTGTATATATACGTGTGTTAAGCAAAACGCGAGTAAATTAGGAATTTTTAGGTATATAGTTACACACTTTTTTCTGAAAAATAGCAAAAAATTTTGGAGAGGTGTGTAACATTACACATAAGCCGATGGCGAAAAAACACTGAGTAACACCCTTAAATTTGAAAAAGACAAAAAGCCAAACAAACCTCATGGGGGTGAGAAACATCTCTAGGTTCCTCCGTCTAAGTGATACTCCATCTTAGATCCAGTTTACAGTGGCATGGTCCACGTGACCCGACTGTCAGACGTTAGAGAGCCAAAGCGGCTTCAGTTGGCTGCCAAAGGAGCACTAGATTTAAGGACTGGTCAGCGACGACCTGAAGGGGTTTGGACTTGTGGTGTATACTGGTTCCAGTCCAGTCCGCGTAATATCGGACAGAGTGGAGAAGGATTAGGGGATCGGATTTTCGGCGTTCGTAGACGGACCATTGTCTGAGCCCAAGAAGTAGAATATCAAGTCATATGTGGAAATTGAAGAAACTGTAGAAACTGTTCCGCTCAGCTCCTGCTAGAAAGAAACAAAAACATGAAAATATGTATATATATATATGTACATACACAGAAAGCAAAGTTGTTATATACATGCATGTTGTACAGTCAAGCGGGGAAAAACCCACCCGCCAAAGCAATGTGAGCAACCGGTATATAGCTATAGCAAGGTTAACAAAAACTCACCCAAAATTTTAACAAAAAACTCACCCCCACCCTGACTCACAGGGAAGTCGCACGCACAGACCCAATTTTTGGTATGGTGATAGCAACACATTTGGACATTACAACCTGTGACCCATAGGCCCTCTCCATGCGTTCAGGGCAGACCTTTAAGTGAGGGTACCCAAAAGTAACCTCAAAAACGTTCATGAGCAAAGTTCGAATTTCGGCTTCTATTTACTAAGGGAAACCCTAGGCAGCCCATATTGTGCATGTGCCATGTCCTGACTGTGGGCTATCGATACATATACATATAGAAGTTCCCAGTCGGACCTCTGAGCCGTCCTGGCGTGGGTGGTTTTTTGTTAAAATTTTAACAAATAAAAAATCATTTTTATGTTTTGTTACTGAAGTCAGAATAGCAGCTAGAGCAAAACTAACGTCAAATTCGAGCTCAGTGACCTCGAAAACCCTTATATACGTTGCCTGGCACTTCTGGTAGTCCAGCCTGGTAACCAGCCGGGCCTGAACCGTCCGACGGTAAACATGATCCCAGAAGTCAGTATTAGCCCATAGTTACCTAAACACTAATGCCAGATTTGAATTCAGCGCCCTGGAAAACCCTCTGGGACATGTTCATAGCCACTTCGAAGTGTCCAGTTGGTACCTGGAGGGTCTGGACGGGTCCGGTGGGGGTCACGTGACGTGGGCCATATATATATACCCCACCAACATACGAAGTTCTGAGTTTCTCTGCCAAAATGCCTGGACATAGGTTATTGTCACTCACAAACACGAAAAAACAACGTTTTAGCCTTTAAAACGGCATTTTAGAGCCACCAGACTTCACACTAGACCCTGCCGGGGGCCGTCAGTGGCCACTAAGACTTAGGCGGGGTCAGCTGCCCTAGTTGGAACCATATATAGCGCGGCGGGAAAAAACCCAAACCGATATGCGGGAAAAAAACCCATCGCCAGTGTGAGTCACCCATATGAGCTAGATCGGATTTTAATAGCCTATCTTAAAGAGCGTTCAAAACTACCCTAGAGCTAGAGGGTGTATTATTGTAGCTCCCACTGCTTCTCAGCAAATTTTTTGGGACTTTGAAAATTTTGGAATTTTTGGTCCCAACATGGGGGTCAGGCAGGGTCAACTTTGGGGGGTCACCCTGAACTACTGGAAAGACTTAGCCCAAAACGGATTACAGTTTCACAGAGGATATGTCTCGAACTTCACGATGGTGTATTCAATTTGGCTCTAGTGCCTGTGGTTGCGACCTGGGGGTGACCTAGACTCGGCGGGGAAAAAACCCATGTCGTGCGGGGAAAAAAACCCAAATTTCAAAATGAAATTTTTTCCTAACCATTAGCAGCAAAGGAAAAATTCTTAGTAGAGCCTCCTGATTAATTTGGTATAGACTTTACCTAGGTTCGACCTTCCATGTGAGGTCCAGGTGGCCAAAATCTGAGATGGTGCCATTTCAAGCCAAATTTTCAAATTTCGCCAAAAACCGCTAAATTTTTCCCTAAAATAGGTCGGGTTTGGCTTTAAATGCAATAAAAACACGTTTTCTATGTGATAGGATGCTTAAACTGCAGACATTAAGCAAATTTTAAAAATTTCCAAAATTTGCCTATGTTTACGTGTTAAACATACGAAATTTTGAAAAGTCGGTGGCCGGGGGTGTCCTCGCTGGATTCTTATTCGTGAGAGCGGCGGTCCTGCTGGAGATTGTTTTGATTTAGTGAGCTTTCTCCAATCCCCCTGGCCCATATCAAATTGTTACTGTCATCTCGTTGCGAGCATTAACTTTGGAGTGGCTGACCAGCAGAGCATGGCGTTAGAGAAGAGCATTAGGTACTTGTGAAAGCGTCAGGAGCCTTAAGGGTGGGTGCTGGGGACCGTATTGCCTCGGTGGGTGTCTACCGGGGAAAAGTGCAATGGCTCTTCACTTGGATCCTTGCTAGGGTCTGGTGCTGTTGTGACGGCCATGGCCCTCCGGGAAGGAGGACTGCCTGGAGTGAGTACTCCGACGGTGGCATCGGGAGTCGGACTACATGGTGTACCGGCGTGAGCCGAGAACACCCAGTGGACTGCTGTACCGCGCCGGGGCCTGTAGTGGGTGCCAGGTAGAGTGCTGTGCCGGGGAGCGGTACCGGGTCTTAGCTTGTGGTTGCTGGTGGGGTGCCCTGCTACTTGGAACCGGTTGAATCCTTCCGGGGTGATTTTGTGAGCGGGCCCTCGGCATGTGCCTGGCTTAACTGACGGCCTAGAGTGCTCTCTCTTGACCTCGACTGTTGGAATACCTGTGTGAAATGCTCGTAATTGGGAGTAATTTATATTTTCTTCTTGCTTTGTTTGTTTTTTGTCTCGGGAGCTAAGCACCAAACTGGGTGCATCTAAGGTTCTTCCTTCCAGCGCAAGCTGGCCCGGGTTACAGTAATACAGTAATAGTAATTGAAAAGTCAATTTGACATGATTTTTTGCAAAAATATTGGTATTTTATGATTCAGATGTACTAAAAATGACCAGCTCTTTCGAATGGTATAGTCAAAACCGTTCTGGCGTGCTTGAAGCAAAAAATTCGGCTGGGTTTTTTTCCCGCCCATGGGTTTTTTTCCCGCATTGGGTTTTTTTCTCATCGGTTTGGTCGAAAATTTCTCGCCAACGGTAAGCGCTAGAGAGACGTTTTATAGCTCATTTTGAAGCTCTTCGCAAGGCCTCATGGTAGTTATCGTTAGATTTTCGATTTGTCGCTTAATAAAAAAGTTACAGCCAAAATTCGAAAATTTGGGGTTTTTTCCCCGCCGCGCTATATAGTCAAGCGGGAAAAAAACCCACTCGCCAATGCGGGAAAAAAAACCCACCCCCAGTGTGGGCTCACCGGTATGAGCTATCTAGGTTTTTAATAGCCTATCTTGAAGAGCATCCAAAATAACCCTGGAGGGTGTATTATGGTAGCTCCCACTGCTTCCCAGCAAATTTTTTGGGACTTTGAAATTTTCGAAAATTTTGGTCCGTCCAAGTACCGAAATTTGGCAAACTTTGCCTGGCCACCCTGAACTACTGGAAAGACATAGACCAAAGCGGATTATATGTACCTGTAGGGCATCTGTTGCGCTTCATGATGATATATGTCACACTGCTCTGACCCCTCCGGTGCGACCTGGGGGTGACCTGGAGTTGGCGGGAAAAAAACCCACGGCGGGAAAAAACCCACTTTTCAAAATTAATTTTTTTTTCTAACCATTGACCGGAAAGGTCAAACCAATACATACATTTGTTTAATAGAGCCTATAGATTAAATTGGTATAGGTTTTACCTGGGTTCGTACTGTTATGAGTGGTCCAGGGGGTCTAAATCGGACACGGTGCCATTTCAAGCCAAAATTTCAATTTTGACCAAAAATGCTTATGTTTGTCTTAAAATGGGTCTAGTTTGGCTCTAAATACAAGAAAAACACGTTTTCTACACGATAGGATGCTTAAACTGCCGAAAATAAACAATTTTAAAAAATTCCCAAAATTTGCCTATGTTTATGTGTTAAAGATACAACATTTTCAAATGACCATATGACCTCAATTTTAGTACAAAAACTAATATATTTTGATGCAGTTGTACTAAAAACAACCTGCTCTTTCATTTGGAATGGTTAGAAATGCTCCTGGCAGCTTGCCAAAAATTTTTTGGGGTGGGTTTTTTTCCCGCATATGGGTTTTTTTCCCGCATTGGGTTTTTTCCCGCCAGTTTGGGACAATTTTTCTCGCTAACGGCACACCCTAGAGAGGTGTTCTATAGCTCATAAGAAAGCTTACGACTAGGCCTAGCTACCTGTATAATCAACATTTCGATATGTCAAACCATTAAAAAGTTCTGGCCAAAAATCTGAAAAGTGGGTTTTTTTTCCCGCTTGACTATATAGGTTGGCGGTTTTGGATTCCAAATACGTTATTTAATGCGCTCTGTCCAAAACTGATGAGAAAACGTTGCTAGCTGCTCTCTGGGATCCTATACGCCACTGAGTTTTTTGTTAACGGGTTATTTTTTTGTTAAACCTTTAACACAAAAATCACACATTTTCGTCTACTGTAACTTACTGGCAGGGTTTTTTTTTCAAAATCGGACCTGTGTAAATCTTGTGTAAATTTAAATTTCACTGTGTATTTTTGTTTGAAGCTGTGTAAAATCTAAAAGTGTCGTTTTTCAACTGTAATATAAAATAAAATACATTTAGACGTTATTTTCTTGCTACAATGTTATTTTCGGATCATTCAAGCCAGTTATGCCAACTGCACTTGTGTAACATTTCGAAAGAAGCCACGCGGGGGGTCTGGGGGGCGGAGCCCCCCCAGAAGTTGAGAAAATTTTGTAAATTGCAATAGAATTCATAATGGAAATGTTTAAAAAGATTAATTCATTAAATGTCAAAAATAAGATTGGACAAATTCAAATTTCTGAAAAACACATCGCCTACTGAAACGATTTCTTTATTTTTCCAACTTTTTGGAATAATTTGTTCACAAACTTGCTGGTCACGTACTAAGGTTCGATGCTTTAACTGCTACTGGGGACGGCTCCATACAGACACACCAATTATACAACGGAGGGGGTCTGGGGGGCGGAGCCCCCCAGAAGTTGAGAAATTTTTTAAATTAACGGCAGAAACGGCATTGAAAAGTTGTATTCCTTTAGCTTTCGCTTTGAATATTTATTGTTCTAGACAGCAACAATTTTGTGGCTCACACTGCTTTTTATGATACATGATATGTACAAGAAACGATATTGAACCGTACATATGTACTAGCTATACTATACTGTCTTACTAATATTTGCGCGCTGTACGAAAATAAATTATACGCAACTGGATAAGTAGAAGCATTAAGACTTAGGAGAATAAAACACCCATAACCATGTTGATGCAGAAATGCAGAAAACCATTCTAAACCATTGGAAACAGGCGGGGGTCTGGGGGCGGCAGCCCCCAGTTAAAAGCTAGAGCTTTTTTAAAACTTAAAGACTTGAAAACTATTTTTTCAGAGCACTTTTTGTAAAAATTTTCGAAAATTTGGCTGTGTATTTTGTTGTGTAAATTAGTTTTTCACTGTGTAAATTAATTTTTTTTGTGTAAATACACAGTATTTTACACAAAAAAAACCCTGCTTACTGGTAGGTCGTAGAGCAACGAAACTGGGGTGGTTTTAAAGCTTAGCCCAAGACCTATCCATGGGTCCTGGTCCAAAGTAATCGATTTGGTTTAGTTTTGCGAAAGTTCCAGCCAAAAACCGAATTTTGATTTTTTTGTTAAGCTTGCTATATTGCTTCCCTGGCTAGCTAGGGGTCAAAAACGCTGAAAGTATATACCATTTCGGCACTGGAGGACCCAGGACAGGTCCTATTGTGGATTTTAACAGCCAAATAAACGTAAAAAACCATTTTCTATACGATAGACTAAGAAGTTTTATCAAATTACATCGTTTTTAGCATTTTTCAAAAATTGCCCTATGTTTATGTGTTAAAGTTTAACAGTTAAACTTTATGAAACCTGAACGTTTGATGCTGCATTTTCAATGGCACATGAAATCTCAAAAAAGGTATATACCTATAATGGGTTTTTTATTTATACTAGCTAAAAGAGTTGAATTTTACACCGGAAGTGTCAGAATAGCGCTACGACAATTTTTGAGACCTGTAAGGGGCGGGTTTTTCCCCCCCCATTTGGGTTTTTCCCATTGGGTTTCCCTCCCTAATTTTTGCATTTATACCGGCCTAACGGTACAATCTAGAGAAGTGCAAGTGGGCTTAAAAGATAGATCTAAGTATATACGCCAAGTACGATGGTATATTACTAGGGGGAAAAATGCCCTCGACGGGCAAAAAACTTGGTAGAATAGGGAAAGACTTGAATGTTAAATACACGGTGCATGGTTACAACTGAGATTCTGCTGAAGCGGAAAAATGCCGTTTCTCAGCGACTAAAATGACAGACACCAGCTTTGTGCGCCGAATAGGGAATCTACTCGGCGACTAAAATGAAAGAAACCAGCTATGTGCGCCGAATAGGGAATCTACTCGGCGACTAAAATGAAAGAAACCAGCTTTGTCGCCGAATAGGGAATTCCCTCCTTCCGCCCTATTCGCGCGAACTTATCGTCTTTCGGGAGGAAATATATAGGTAATTACTCTGTTAGGAACTGCAAACGTAAGCATTGCGCTCAATATGACATTTCCCGTACCGGTTGCGTGGTGACTAGGGGTGGCGCTAGATTAATTTCTTTTTGAGCTACCTGATCCGTAAATATTTTATGCATACAACCGCTAGCAGGACCAACAGAAAGCAACAATAAGTATATATGCAGTTTAAAGAATTTGTGGTCGACAGTCCTTGTGCTAAAATATATACAATCAATCACATTTCATTTTATATAATGTCTGATTGTATCAATTCTCGGCAAGATCAGCACAGAGCACACCTATATATATATATATATAATAGCACACCTAAATATATATATATATATATATACAAGTAACAAAAATGCTCCGCACAAAAGAGGATAATATGTGTGTGTTGGCTGTATCGTATATATATCCTTTAAATATCCTTTAAATATATAATAAATATAAATAGGTATATATATCCTTTAAATTCCGGTTGAAGAAGTAAAGACAAAAGTTTCATGGGCACGTGACGTTATTTGGCACAGCAAATATTGGTGGATGGTTCCATGTCAAAAGTTGCTCAGCTCACTTAGGGCTTTCATTTGATACCAAATTTGACCACTTTTGAAAAATTTTATTTTTGACCCAAAATCGCCAAGTCCCCACCCCACCCCACCACAGCACTCTACAGCCACTTTGAGCATGCAGTTCTATGACAAAAGTTGCTCAGCTCGCTTAGGGCTTTCATTTGGTACCAAATTTGACCACTTTTGAAAACTTTCATTTTGACCGAAAATCGCCTAAGTCCCCACCCCACCCCACCACAGCACTCTACAGCCACTTTGAGCATGCAGTTCTATGACAAAAGTTGCTCAGCTCGCTTAGGGCTTTCATTTGGTACCAAATTTGACCACTTTTGAAAACTTTCATTTTTGACCGAAAATCGCCTAAGTCCCCACCCCACCACAGCACTCTACAGCCACTTTGAGCATGCAGTTCTATGACAAAAGTTGCTCAGCTCGCTTAGTGATTTCATTTGGTACCAAATTTGACCACTTTTGAAAACTTTCATTTTTGACCGAAAATCGCCTAAGTCCCCACCCCACCCCACCACAGCACTCTACAGCCACTTTGAGCATGCAGTTCTATGACAAAAGTTGCTCAGCTCGCTTAGGGCTTTCATTTGGTACCAAATTTGACCACTTTTGAAAAATTTTATTTTCGACCACTTGACCCCCCACCCGACTGACCCTTCAAACGGCAAAGTGGAACCAGCCCAGCAAAATAGGTACGTCGGACGGCAAAACGGATACCGGGAATGAGCTGGGCACACCAGAAAACCCCTATAGACAAAGTTTTGAGAGGCCAGGTAGAGCCTACTATGGACCTCCAGGAAGCGGTTTCCGACATGACCCTCCAGACGGCAAAGTGGAACCAGCACAGCAAGATGGATGAGTCCTACGGCAAAAAGGACACCGGGAATGAGCTGGGCGCACCAGAAAACCCCTATAGACAAAGTTTTGAGAGGCCAGGTAAAGCCTACTATGGACCTCCAGGAAGCGGTTTCCGACTTGACCCTCCCGACGGCAAAGTGGAACCAGCCCAGCAAGATGGGTGGGTCTGACGGTAAAACTGACTGCGGGAATCGATTCTCCGTGCCAGAAAACCATTGTATGGAAGATTTGTACGTTCAAAGTTAAATAGATAGCGAGAAATTTCGATTTTTCATTTTTCGAATTTTCGCCATCTTTGACGGGCCACTGTGGTCGCTAGGGAAGTGATAGAGAAACGCAACCTGGACCGTTAGTTAGTTCAATATATGTAATTTCTGAATATAAAAAGAAATCAGCTCCAGTTCGTAACGTTCGACCTGAGCGACGACCACAAAAATGGTCACTTTTCGCTATGAGCCGACTTTGCGGCGCCACTGCGGCGCTGTGGCGCAGCTGCGGCGCAAAAAAAGTTGTGATTCTTAAATTCTTTAGAGGGTACTACTAGACCCCATAGCCCTTTAGGTTGGCCCACCGCTGCAGATCACGTGAAAGCGGCGAACATTATGTACAATACAACCATCAAATAGGAGAAACCGGAAAAAAAAAAAAACATCGCCGCCATAACCGGTCCGGGGCGCAACTTTTTAACGGTAAGTGATACGGGGCTGAAACTTCACAGACATACTAAACTCGATGTGCTCTACAATTTGCGCATGAAATCTGCGCAGGATCTGCGCAGGATTTTGCGCAGCTTCTGCGCAGCTTATTTTACACTGTCTCCAGCCACTTTTCACACATATTATAGGGCCGCTGCCGCGACCCCTATGATATATATATAT